>MKEJ01061715.1:0-20517 GCA_001753735.1 Embelia ribes
TAAATAAATAAATAAATAAATAAATAAATAAATAAATAAAAATATATATATATATATAAACGAGTCAAATTTTCGAGCTAACGAGTCGAACTTTATCAAACTCTAGTTCAGCTCTTTTATCAAACACGCCAAGTTTGAGCTGAGCCATATAACGAGCTACTCTTAAACTGCTATCAAACGACTCTGTTCATTTACACCACTAGTTATAACATAAAAATAGATTATGATGCAATCCAGTTTTAAGCAATTTCTAATTGAAATCTCACGAAAATAAACAAAATTAGACAATCAGGAATTGCCTTAGCTAAATTCAAATATTTCTACCTGACTCGGAATGAGATTTGTTGGTTTGATAAACCAAAGGAGCATTTTGTTTCTATTACTTGTTCATCCAAATGTTGGCATAGGACGAGATCTAGTTCGGTCTGTGAAATGCTTAAAGCCAATATTTATTGAATGTTACGTGCATAAATGATGTAAAAATGCGTAAAACTATTATTGTATATTCCACTACACAGTTTGGACTTATCTAGTAGAGTAGTTAGAAGCTTGATTCCTAAATAAAGGATCTCCCATCGAATCCATGTCTCACTTGTACTCAAATTGCTTCCAAACAATTAGCAAATAGGGAAAAAAATTAAAGAGAACTCGATATTACATGGTCATGATGCAATTTTCTGATAAATATAAAGATTATTAAAAAGTAAATCTAAATTTGACTTAAATGTCAAGATCACAGATCTGAAATCAACGGTGGCTGTGGGGCTCCCTTTATTGGAATTGAATTCTTCCGAAAATAGCCATAATCAGTGTTTGTTTCTAAATTTGCATGGTGTTTTTCTCGATTATTAGATAGTTCAAGGGTCGACAATGTAATTTATTATTTATAACGTGAAATTTTCGAGATCTCCGTACACACAGGCGGAGAAGAGAAGGGGAGAGAGAGAGAGAGAGAGAGAATGGAGGAACTGAAATCAGCTGTGGGGGAGCACATGGATCTAATGGCGGATCTCGTTGAGAAACTAACCGCCGAGCTCCGCGCCGGTATGAGGCCTGCTTACGACAACTTCATCGGCTTCTTCCACGCCATTGATTGGACTGTATGCCCTTCTCTCTCTCTCTCTCTCTCTATATATATATATATATATATCCATCTGTATGTATTTGACCATATTCTCCATGATTAAATTTGGTAGCGCAGTTGGTATTCAAACTTAGACCTGATTTTTGCTACGGCCAAGTGTGTCTCAAATCTCAAGTAACAGAAAGAGTAAAAAGAAGATTCTAAAAAATGAATTGAGTTTCTTTACGCTAGTGTACAAATTGGTGCACGAGCAGGGTTGTGGATGCATGACACGTGCGCATTATGTATGTGGGGCCCACCAAATAATTATCAAACATGCCTATTTGTCATGCATCTGCACATGTAGGCGGTGTATAGAAACTTAATTCATTAAAAATTGTGAATTTGTCTGCACAGTTTTGAGTGGCAAGGGAAATGCTACCTGTTTAAGTGATTTTTGCACAAACTTTGGGGATTTTGCTTATATGATTATGGTTCATTAGAGTTGTGACTTTGTGACCTCAATACCAATAAGATAAAATAAGAGGAATAAACTTCTTCACGACCACAATTTCAAGTTGAGAGCGTTAGTTGGGGGAGAAGACTAGATTTTGGTATCTAGTTTTACGGAAATGCGCGTAGTTTATGGTATACTGTATATACCTTGGTTTGGATAGCTGCTAGAAACTTGGCCTGGGAAACTCTTTTTCCTCGAAAACTGCTTCTGATATGGAAACTCTTCATTTCCAGAATTCTTAGTGGAAATTCGCTTCTGATATGGTAACAAGTGATGGGTACGTTTTGGCTTCTCAATTTAAAGAGTGTAACCAGATGATAAAACCACACATGGTCATTTGATAACATTGATGTTTTGAAAGCCAGTTTTTTTCTTTTCTAATGTTCCAAATCTAATGAATCTACGGGACACAATTTCTACCTCTTTACCACAAGAAGTCTTTGAAGAATGACTTTCGATGAGAAGGATATAGAAGAAAGTAATAACTTTTAAAGACCAGCCTTTCCAAACCTACACACCCTTGGCCTTGATCCTTTTCCCCTTCTGCTATCGTATCAGTTCCCTGCCTAACAATGAATTTCTTGTCTCCTACTCGATTAATTCCAAATGGGTTTCCAAAGAACTTTGAGAAGAGATGTGAACCCGTATCATTTTTTGTTTCCATCTGGTTTGTAGGGAGTTGGTAATTTATCCTGATCGCAGTAACCGAAAGGAAAATTTTCACTGCAAGAACTATTTGAATATGAGCTTGATAGATATTACAATTCCAATACTTTTGTCCTCCTTTCATGCAGGAGCCTTGGATTATATGCTTGTTGGCATTCCATGTTTTGTTCCTACTAACAACTATCTTATCGAGGAAGAATATAAACTTCCAGATGTGCTTGTTTCTGTTAGCATGTAAGATGTTTCTCTCTCTATATAAAATTGGCTTTTATGTAATGCTTGCATCTTGTTGCAGTAGTTCTATTTAAGCGTTGAAATTGTGCTCCTAATGTGGTATTACTTTTTTGGGGATTCATAAGATATTTGTTATTTAATTGGCTTAATTCTATATGGATATTTCAAATTTCAAGCTGCTACTCTTATATCTGCGTTGAAGGATTTGGTTTTGTGTTTTAAGTTGTTGCAGTTTTATGCTCAATTTTTTCTCTTTTCACACCTAAAATCATTATATTTCCAGTTTTGTATGACTCTTGATGTTCGTAATTTGTTTTTGTGAAGTGAAAACCAGCTTCGGCTGAAAGTAAATGTGGAGTAATACGGTTTAAAGTGATACCTTAGTCCTTAATGTGGACAACTATTGATGATGTTAGTTATTATAAAAGTTTTATCAATATATTAAATGGTGTTATGAACCCTGTCAGTTTGGATTAGCCATCCAAGGAAGCATTTTTTAATATTTGTGATATATGCCAAACATTGTTAACATAATCACCATTTCCAGATTACTAGTCTAAACTCTTCCTGGCACCCTCCCTGCAAAAGACGAAAGAAAAATTCGTATGATGCACGATTCATGTGCTCTCAATGTTTTCATAATGCATTTGTTTTTTACCTTTTAAAATTTAATCTCAATCTCCATACTTGGCTTTAATTGTTGATTATCCGAATTTAATTCACTAAAAAATATTCTTAGAAAAAAGAAGTAAAAATTGCATATTGCATGCTCTTGCTTGAGTTTAATGGAACTGAGAAATAAGCATCACCATGTCATAACCCCAACATATAGGATGGATTACTTGTAAAGTCTGATCGGTGAGGACCAAAGCTCTATAAGTAAAATATATTTGAGCTTTAAAATGAGTTTATTTGATCTTTATGAATGCTTATGCATTACGATTTACCAAAGTTAGAAGCTTAGGTTAACATTGGATTCTTTCAAGTGGAGATCCATGGAGCTGGTCATTGGTTGTTTTTCTCTATTGCTTTTTGTTTCCCCAAGTCATTAGAGTTAAGAGAGAGTTTATTTAAAAACATGTTGCTGCATTGGTAGTACCGTGGGGTATCAGGTCCATTCAGGTGCAGTAGTACTGAAGCTCCTTGATCTAGTTGTTTCCAATGCTGATGTGACCAGTACAAACTACCATGGTCAAGGGGTAAATTAGTATGACTACCACAAGGCTAGAGGACAGTAGTTTTAAGAATGCCTTCATTACCTTCTCTGCTTAAACTTTACAAAAAAATAAATAAAAAAATAAAAAAGAATTATTTTAAGGATGTTGAGTGTACTGATTGTTCTAATTAGTTTTCTTAATACTAGAAAATGGTTTTAGAAAGTATTAAGTGGCAGAAATTTTTGCAAACCAAGAAACCAACATCACAATGGATTGAAGCCTTTTCTTAAAAGAAGTTTGAGAGTTTGGAGAGGAGATTACTTTTGGAAGATACATATTTTTCATTTCTCTCTTTGTGGCTGGAGGCCGGGTTTGCCTTTTTTCTTTGTTTCCTTTTCATGGACTTTTAATCACTTCGGATAAAGACCATTTATTGTCTTGTCATGGGTTCGTTCCCCGTTTTTTATTAGCAGTTCCATTTTGTACGTTTGTTAACTCCCAGGAAACAAAAAGAAAATTTCAGCTTAGGAAATGGTGAGCAGTTCACTGAGTTTTGATGCTTTTAATAGCTTTTGAGTACGATTTGTAATGACATTCACTTTGGATGACTGTGGGGTACAGTGGCTGGTGTGTATCTTGCTGAGTCGCTAAATGGATTTCTTAGATACAACTGGAAAAGCTTTGCTGGCCAGAACTATTTTGATCCTCAAGGTCTCTTTCTTTCAGTGCTTTGGTCTGGGCCTCTCCTTGTCATGGCTATCGTAATTTTGGTTAGTGTTTATTATCAGTTTCCTCTTTCTCAACTTCGCTTACTTCAATGGAAGATAGAAGAATCAGAAGCTGCAAAGTTTTTACCTTTTACTTCTATTAAAACTTTTCGGCAACTCTGTAAACTTGTCTACTTTTCCGATCAGTAAAATTGTAATGTTCACCTTTGACTGTTCCAAAATGGCAGAAAAAAATCTGTTTGAAAGTAATATATTTTTTTTAACTTTTTGTGTGTGACGAGCCTGGTCTATTTCGCAGGTGAATACACTATTTTCATTATGTTACCTAATTGTAAGATGGAAGAAAGCTGAGCTTAGACACCGGGCACGACTTGCACGTAAAGAGGATTAATGTGCTCTTCTTACTGCTGTGCTGTCCGATGGAACCCTTCACAAACTGGTTATTACAATTAGGAATACTTATTGGAATTTTTGTATTAGTTCTAGTGGACATATTAACTGTTTAACTCCACCATATTTTATTTTGGTTTTTGGATTTTTGACTTGGGAGATTGAGCTAAAATTTTATGTTCGAATTATAATTTTTTTTTTTTGTGCAGTTGTTCAATATGCATTCGGAGACTATGAAGTGTGTGTGAGTTGAATTTTGTTGTTGACCTGGAATATATTTTTGTCATCCATGAGAAACTCCAAATATTCTCCTTTGAAATAAACCTTACTGCCTCAGGAGGGGATAATGATATCGTTGAGTATTTCTTATATTTGTATGTTAGCTTATTTCCTAATGAAAAGTCTCTTTTTTCTTTTCTGTTGAAGGTAGGGGAGCCAAAGTTTCTAATTCCTTTGGGAAAAGCTTGGATTGAAATGAAAAAAATGGAAAATTTTACCCTGAAAAACTGCAAAAAGAACAAGAATTTTGTGATTAAAACAGTATATACAATACGGTCGCATGATATTATAAAATTATGACTTGTAAGCTCATGTCGGTTGTGAGCTTTGACGGATGGCACATACTAAAAATAGTATATTATATTTTTTGACATTTGTAGCAAGTGATTCTAAGAGTAACAACTGATGTAAATGGAGATACGGAAGCCGCTCACAATAACATTAATTGCTTCATTTTACTTTCAATATTTTGTTTTTAGAATTAATGTGGAAACAAGTCAAATTGATCTGAGTATTACTTTAATTGAGTATGGATCGTTCATATAATTTAGTATTTTAACTCGGATACAAACTCGACTTGGGTATTTTTTTTGTGCTCGAAATCGATTCGATAAAGGAAACCAAATATTGGATTAGATTCTATAAATGCTTGATAAATTATTTTTTATATATTATATTGAAATAATAAAAGTGATTATTTAAGATAAAATATTTTTTTATGTTATCAAATAATTAAAGGTCAAATTTTCTACATGGTGTGAGATGAAAATTTTATTTTTACCTTGTATACTCCCTCTCTCTCTCTCTCTCTATATATATATATATAGGGAGCGGATCAAGAGGCAAAAGATTTTACAAAAAAATTCTACAAACTTTTTAGNNAGCGATCAACGGCTATGATGTATTCTCTTATCTCTTATATATCCTATATATTCCTCAAGCTACTTGCGAGCTAATCAGTAGAATAGCTAATTACTCGAGTTTAATTTGAAATTTAAATCAAATAAGGAAACTATTTGGTGTCATTATTTTGTTTATTCAGAACCCAGTAGTGCATATTGCAATTTGAAAAAAAAAATGTTATTAGTATTATTTAGTCCATTGACACATCTAAACTTGAGTCATTATCCTAATTTTTGCTCATGTTCTCGTTCTCATAGTTTTTTGAACTATAAAACTGACGCTTTCACGCTTCCACTTTCGCCTGTCGACTAGGTAACATTTCCTTGGGGGTGAACAAATATTTGGGATTTCCAAAATTCTAACCGAAAAATCGAAACGAATTACCAGAAAAAATGGTTTGGTTCAAGATCGGGATTTAAATTCTTAAATTTTTGGGTATCCGAATATTTTCGGTTCGGGATCGGAAATCAAATATAAAATTTTTGGGTTTCCCAAATTTCCCAAAAAATTCAATACATTTTAATTTATATACATTATTTATTTAATTTTATGTGCCAAATTATCTGGAATCCCAAATTTTCAGAAATAATTTTGGGTCAGAATTGGAAATTTATTATAAAATTATCAGATACCCTCATTTTTTTTATATATTATTTATTTAACTTTATTTATTTAAAATTTTCATAATTTTAGATTTCGGGATTGAAATTTTGCCTATTTTCGGTTTCGATTTTGGTTCGATTTCTCATTTAGTTAGGTACAAGATCTGACCCTAATTATTTTTTTTAGTTTGAAAAATTCAAAAAATCTATTTCGGTTCCGAAACTAACCCGATGCTCTCCCCTAAGTGTAAATCATGTATGCATGATCCGCCAGATCTACTAAATAATGAGTAAAATTTTCTCTCTTAGTAAAATTTTTGGATCCGGCAAGCGACAGACGTTACAAAATTTTGCAAATCGTTCATATACAAAATTCCAGACAACTATTATGATTGCGTTTCACTTTGAAATTTTTCTTCGATAAATTTTTTATTTTTTTATTTTTTACTCTTTATAGAAAAGAAGAAAGCAAGGGACAAAAAATCATTGTGAATAATTGTTTCACTCACTGTTTGACAATCTATTTGTGCCCATTAGATTGCTGCGTTGATACTGTCGGAAATTTTGAAAATTGTCAAAGCACAAGTCATTGTTTAATTAAATTATGTTCTATAGGAAAATAGCAAAAATAATGCAATGCCAACGATACCACATGCTACTAATTAAAAAAATTATTTTCACTTATTTGATAAGACTAAATATTTTGTATCGAAGTCATACTCACCAATTTTCAAGAACTATTATTCACAATGATAATAAAGGTATCATAAAAAGTTATAAAATAGTTATGAGCTTCAACCGTGTTCGCCACTTAAATATTAGGAATTAAGTATTGTTTTTCACTAACATGTGTAACAAAAATATTCATAAAATGTATCGCTTTTCTTTTCAGATGAGAATGAAAAAGGACACCCGATTGTAAGAGTGCTAACTCAATTGCGAAATCACTTGCGTAAAGTAATGCTTACAATTCCATTTAAAGAAAAAAGAACTAAATTATTAAAATTTAAATATATATAATAACAAGAAATTGTACAGGACAAACATATTAGCTTTTAAATTAGAGTAGATAGAGCTGTTGGAAAGTAAAGTGAACCAAAATACACCTAAAAAGACTAAAAAGAAAAACAAAAGAAAAATAAGAAGTAATATACAATTGAGTAGATTAACAAGATCACTTAGGCCCTAACATTATTAAGTTCAAACCAAATTTGTTTAAACACCTCGATAATCATCTCATGATACTCATCACAATTCAGCTGAAGATAACAAGCTAGAAGATCCTCCAACTCTTTTGAGCAGTTGATTTTGTTATGCAGGATCATCTCCACCATTGATTCTCTAAAATCCTTCTGCGGGTTCGATGACGGCTTCTCCACCGCAAAACTCTCAGGAAGCCTCCTCCTGCCACCAGAGCTGAAGCTTTTCCTGCCACTATCGTTAATTTTACCGATTCTCGGAGAATTCGATCGAAGCCTCACTCCAGTTGAATTTACAGAATGTCTCAAAACAGGGGTGCTCCTCTGTTTTCTTGGAGCACTAATTTTCTTCTCTTTTTTCGCCCCAGTTTTCTTCTTGGTGATGATCGGAGGGAGTTCGGTTTTTGAAACTGGATGAAACCCACCAAAATTAGTGTCCAAATTTCGGACATTAGCGTTGAAAATGCTGTTTTCAGAATGCGGTGAAAAGGGAATTTGAGAATTTGGCTTATCGCATACTCTATTTCTAATCCTCAGTTTTGGACACCTACTTGGAGAATTTGGTAATTTTGTTTTTGAAATTGGATCAAACACATCAAAATTGTCATCAATGGATATAATATTAGTGTTGCGAAAACTATTTCCGAAATCAGATGATATGGGACTCAGAGAATTTCGTTTTTCAGATGTTACTCTGCTTAGTCTGCCTCTAATCGGCAAATTTGGTAACTCGATTTCCTTAATTGGGCCAAAAACATCAAACCTGGAGTCAAATGACTTGAAATCCGTGATGGAAAAACTATTTTCGGAATCAGAAGAGATAAGAACTAAGGAATCAAGTTTTTTGATAGATTCTCTGTTACCGATCCTCTGTTTTGGAGATTTAATAGGGGAATTTGGCAATTTTGTTTCGTAAACCGGAGACTGTGAGTTCTCATGAGAGAGATCTCTAGTGAAGTAGTATGATTGTCTATGGTGACAAATCTGGGGTTGTTTTGTTTTGGGTGGAATTGAAGATGAATTTGAATTAGTGGAAACTGATGATGAAAACAGAGAAGATGAATTTGAGAGTGAAGAAGATGAGGATGACATGGCATGGGGTTTCTTGTTTCTGTTGTATCTATTGTTTTTGCCCATGTCTCTGAGCTTGTAAAACCAGGCATTTGGTATCATGTCTGATAGCTTGAACTTGTTCCCCATCTCTCTCTATCTCTTTCTATAGTGGAAAATCTGCGTTTCTAAACTTAACTTGAAGTGTGCAAGAGCTTTCTGATATGAATAAATAAAAAGGGGACAAAGTTTGTTGAGGGTTTAAAATTAGGGGAGGGGAGAAGAGGTGTTTTGGCTTTAAGAGATGATAAAAAGTAGTTTTCTAAGGGACTATTTATCATTGAGGCAACTTTAATCTGTGGGGTTTTTTAAAAAGGGACTATTTATCATTGACGCAATATTAAACTGTGGAATTATTTAGCAAGCAGTTAGTTGGGGTTCTTTTTTGAGGGTTTTTTTCATCATTCTCGAGATTCAAATATCTGTCCCAAATACGCAAACCTAAAATTTCATACAGGAGGAGGATTAAGTTGATATATATTTATGCACAAAGACAATTTAGAATAATTTTTACACCATCGACCTCGAATGCATAACTTGTGTCCACAAGTGTCCGGTTCATCCAATTAGTGGAGAGTGGCGTCGACTTCGTACGGATGTGTTGGATGCACTGGATGACTTGGTGTTTTTTGGGCAGTGTAGT
Organism: Embelia ribes; assembly: GCA_001753735.1. Classification (NCBI taxonomy): domain Eukaryota; kingdom Viridiplantae; phylum Streptophyta; class Magnoliopsida; order Ericales; family Primulaceae; genus Embelia; species Embelia ribes. The sequence goes on from MKEJ01061715.1 coordinate 9,492, forward strand.
CTCACCCTCCATGTTCAGATGCCATACTTTTCCATCGGTCAGATCTCGAAACTAATGAGAAACTTCATTATCATGGGCCTCTTCCGAACATAGTAGAAATAACATCGCCAGTTGACACTTTACCAAGAGGGCTGTTTATTAGACCCATATTTTTTTAGTTGTACCCGCAGAGTCGCAGATCGACCAGGTATACCGCAATACCTTGTAGTACACCCATAGCTACATCATCCCCGTAGCTATACAGGGTGAGTCCGGGTCTTGGTCTGAGCATCGGACCCACAATCCGCTCCGCAAACCCGCAATCTTCTACCTATAAGTAAGTCGACTTGCCATATGGATAAATTAACTAACCTTCCTCATTAATCAAAATCAAGTCCTTTGATCTCAGTTTTTTAAATGGGTTAATGGATTTATTTTAGATGTCAGTCCACTAATATTGAGCAATTATAAAAAAAATAAGCCAATTTACTGTACATTAAAATAGTAATTTCTTCTTTTTAGAAGGTTAATCAATAAAACTTAGAGGTCAGTCGACTAACCTCTTTGGAGGGTAGACTCATCCTGCGGCCTGCCCCGTAAATATGCGGGTTGCGGTGTCGGTATGTGTATCACATTTTTTCCTCGTAGACCCACGAACCCGCGGCGAGCCGAGTTTGAGGGTATTCAAAGTCGACTCGTCAAGAAAAATTGCTAGCTCGAGCTCGGCTTGACCCGTTAGCATTCGAACTGAACTCAAACTGAGTTTTTATCAAACCAAATGGATACAACTCACGAACAACTCACGAGTTACTTGATTCTTAACCAATCTTACCTCATTTTGAGTTCCTTATTTATTTTTTATTTAGATTTATATCCACTCTCATGTGAAAATTCCCAAATAACACGTTTAATACCAAAAGCGTTAAATGTTAATGACATTTTGATAATTTGAAAGTGATGTTTAGATTCGGGAAGATTAAAAAATATTTATAATAACATATCGATACTAGTAATCATTAGTGACAAATTTAATTTTAATGAGATCTATTAGTATTTATTTTATGATAAAATTATATTTATTATATTAATCATATGACATATATAAAATTATAAATATTTTTGTAATACTATATATTTATTTATTTCGAGCGGCTCGAACGAGCCGAACTACTGTATATTTAAGCTCAACTCACTAACACTGTCGAGCTTAAAATTGAGCTCAAGCTTGAGTCATTTACATTCAAGTCAAACTTGAGTCGAGTATTTATAAAGCCGAGCTTGAGCGTCTTGGCTCATTGCCAGTCCTAACCCTAATTACCAAATATAGCCTTATTAACTGGAAATAGAGTGATAGAAGTGGATGTAAAGTGAAAATACACGTGCACACACATTTACATACTTACATCTACATACATACACACACACACATATAAATTCTGAATCCGAGTGCATGCAAAGTTATGGGGGCTTAAATTAACAATTGGAGAATCGTTAAAGCTTTTGGGCCAAATGGGAATCAAGCGAAGTGGATATCTATTAAATGGCATGTTGGATTGATCGGAGGCACCCTATTGTATAGTTCCAAGTCTTTCGTTTTCTATTGGATTGTTCCATGGGACTAGTTTGGCACCCTATTGTATAGTTCCAAGTCTTTCGTTTTCTATTGGATTGTTCCATGGGACTAGTTTGGATCGAGCCTTTTTTTTTCCATGGGACTAATTTGGATCGAGCCTTTTTTTTTCAAGGTAGCTTGTTTTATATTTGACTCGAGAATATGATGTAATTCTGCTTCTTATCCAAATTAGGTATTTGTTTTGGCCATAAACATGACTAGAGCATATTATACCTATAAGAGACAAGAAAGGCTCATGATTAGTTAACTTTGTGAGCGAATATTCACATGGAGTGTTTTTCCCTATGGTTGAGGGGCTTGATTTTTCTTCTTCGCCAGGATGGAGAGTTATCCCTTGGTTGGGAAGTGTATTCTCTTGGATTTTTATCTGTGCATGATGTGAAAATTCTCTCTCATATACTTAGTTCACGAAAGATATGTGTCTAATTGCAGTTAACTAATAGTCAAAATTCTAGTTTTAGCAAAAGACAAAATTCCTAGTAAAGTAAAGAGTGGTTTCGATGAATAGGTTCTTGGGTGGGCTAGGTAATACCTCACAAAGTATTGAATATGGGGATTATTTGCGATATAGTGTGAAAATTTATTTATTTATTTAAATTATAATTCTATAATATTGAAATAAATATCTGAGAATGTAGCTCTAGAAAAGAATAAAATCTCGACAAAGAAACATCATGGTGTTCTTTATTTCTTCGTGCACACGGTGTATGTGAATATGCTTTTTTTTTTTTTGGTTATTATTTTGCACATCTATATGTTTAAGATTTTGCATTATGCTTTTTGGGGACATTTGTTTATTGTAACCTCAATTTATTGCTTGGGTGTTTTCACAATATATAGTTAGAGACCAATTGATCCTGCAAAAAAGTAGTATCAGAGTGCAGGCAAAATGTGATGTTTGGCTAAACGTACGTTTAGTAGTGCTTGGTGGTTGGTGGATGAAAGTCATGGAGAAGAATGGATCAAGTATGATAGAGTATGATACTTCAAGTTTTTTAGTTATTTGAAAAATATAAAAACAAACAGGTAGTTGCGATCACACAAACTTAGATCTTGGATATGGGTAGTTCTTTAGTGCCAGAGGCATTCAAGAGTAGATTAAGTTTTGCATCCGTCATGGCATAGTCTTTTGTGATGTTCCTATTGCAAAGGGGAAAAAGTGAGGATTAAGATAGATGAAAGGGGAAAAAGTGAGGATTAAGATAGATGAAAGGTGAACCCTAAAGGACTAAGAGGGTGAAGTAAGACCTGTGGCTTAGAATGACTTAATTTTCTTTAGGTCGTTATGATGCTTCTAAGATACTCTTTGGGGAGTCAAGATGGAGCTCTTGATAAGGTGTTAAAGAGTGCAACAGATCTTAGAGACTTTGAAAATCGAGTTTTGATCATCTACAAGTTGCAAAAATGATAAAGTTGTATGTGGAACTACGGATAAGACTTTTTGTCAGTAGATTGACTCAAATTTGTTGTAAGGCCCAGTAAATGAAAAAGAAAACAAAAAGGGGTTAATTATTATATAACTATAATCTAGAGGCACTAATGGGAATGTTAATATTCTTCTTTCTTCTTTATGTGTAATTGAACACTCAATCCTTACGTTCACAGAGAGAAAAGGAGAGATAGGAGAAGAAGAAAGAGCAATAAAACCTTTCGATCCTAGAGGAAGAAAATGCGTGTGATGATCCAAACGCAGATTTAGACTCCCCATCCCATTTTCTTCATTTTGACGTAAGTATTATCCCTTATTTATTCGGGTTGTTCATACCCGTTATTACTCTAATTCATCATAATTGAGGTCTAATGATGAATTGATGTTAAAATTGTCGTTAATGATAAGAATTCTTATTAAATTTTGGTTGTAGGTTTGAGTTTGGATGAAAAGACATAGAGGAGAAAGTTAGGAGTGATTTCTGAGCTTTTCGAGGGAATTGTTTGTTTTCACATAGGGTACATGGCAGAATAATGATTTAATAGCAATAAAATTTATTTTAGTCATGTAAACGTATATATTGATTAATCATAGATAATGTAAGATGATTTGGTTGTGTTTGGGATATGTTTGATTGTTTTTCATGGATAAAATTCGTATTTAGGGTGAATGGGTTTTCGTCCGGACGGATTGGTTTTTATCTAGACGAAATACCACTTCATCTGGACGAGATTGATTTTGTCTGGATGAGTTCCGCTACTTTAACATGTTTAATCTATTTTCTACATAATTAGATGAAATGGAAAATAAACTTTATAGTAATGAAGTAAAACATGTCATATACTGTAGAATATGATGATAATGTCGATATTGAATTTTGTTTGTCACGGGAGTATGTCTATTCCGTGCTATATTTGGGTATTAGATTATCTGAGAGTATGAGTCAGTTCTGGTGGTTTAGTACCAACCTTGAGCAAGTTCCATGGGGACTTAGGATAGGAAGGGCTATCACAAGCCTTTACACGTAAAGCCTCAGGATATGGTGCTCGAGTTGGGTATTGGTCAAAAATGTCAATTATTACATTACATGTTGTTTAATGTTCGATAAGTTGGTTGTAGGCAATTATCATAAATTCATGTTTACTTGCTTTAAGTATTATGTCGTATAAGTTATTATTTCATTATTATTGGATGTGTGACTCGTACCTATTTGGTTGCATTTTGTTGCATTATTTTTCCTATAAAATGCCAAGTAGGAACAGGTAGGGTCAATCATGGAAGCAGGTTTAGATTGATGATCCCTCGAAGATATCAACATCTAGAGAATTTATGTCTTTTTACTTTATTTATTTTCTAGACCCATGTAGGCCATTGGTCATAGCTATAGACTTTGATATTGCTTTTGTTTCACGTAATAAAAAGACAAAATATGATAAAAAGCCAAAAGATGTTTATTGTCGTTTTCATTGATGTTCTCTATGGATGTTTTAAACCTGGACCTGAGGTGTTTGTTTTGCGAGATCTTGTTTCATATCATCGTGGTTTATTATTTTGAAAATGGGGGTATTACAAGTTGGTATCAAAGCCCAAGGTATACAATAACCTTGGGAGTTATAGATTGTTGGTTCTATATAGTAAGAAGTCTCAAATGAGTTGTGTCTAGAAGGTCGGGTTTGGCATCTAGGAAACTTAGTTTCCTTAGATAATTTGTATGCCTTATTTGTAGTAATCCATTTCACATTATTTTTCTTATAAGAGTTATTTTTATATTTCAAAACCGATAACCTGTTGTGATGGATGTCAGTACTTAGCTATGTGTTGAATACACATGGGATGCCATGTAGGCCCAACACAGAACTCTGTTAGTAGACAAAATTAATAATACATTATTTGGGATTTGCATGTTCTTTTTCTTCTACTTGTATAATGCAAACACGAGATTGATTATTTTGTAATTCTTATTCTAGAGATGACTCATACAGGATGCGGTGGATGTGGACGTGGATGTGAACATAGATGTAGAGGTCATAACGGACGACGTAGTCATGGTAGGGAACAAGCAATTCCTCTCCCAGCGGTGTAAGCACACCCTAAGGAGGAGGTCGCATCAATAGGGGTTCAAGGAAAAATTCTTGCAATCCCTGCACCAGTGGCAGGAGCAGTTGGGGTTGCTCCAGTACCCATTGCGGTGGATATACAATAGATAGCTACCATTGCCCATGAAGTTAGGGTAACACTTGAGACAATGGGTATTCAGCAACTGGGCAACTAGGCGGTTGGGGCTCAGGTCATGAGAGCTCAGAAGAAGATCAGTAAGGCCGAAGCTCCTATGTTTCATAGAGGTATAGATGCAGTGGGAGAAGATACCTAGGTGGCCAATATGAAGCATCACTTCTGCATGTTGGGGTTGACCGATGGGTTGGTGATGGCGAGGATAGTACAATGGTTCTTACTGAAAAAGGCGATCAAATTGTGTAAATGGTACAGTAAGATATATGATATTAAGAAGCTAACTTGGGAGGGGTTCAAGGATGTTTTCCTGAATAGGAATTGCCCACAATCATACCAGGATAGGAAGGTGAATGACTTCCTGAATTTGTATCAGGGTAATCGGATAGTGATACAGTATTTGATGGACTTCATGGCTTTGGTAAAATTCGCTAAGGCTTATGTACGGGGAAGAAGATTAGATGGTTTATGAAGGGGTTGCGACAATGTATTTTTCATGTGTTGTCGGTGGTAAGATTGACTACATATGATCAGGAAGTGGCATTGGCTGGCAAACAAGAGGCCATCAATCTATACCAAATACAAATAGCAGAGGGAGCAAACTTTGGGATCAAGTTAGGGGCAATAATCGAGGGGACAAACCGGTAGAGTCAGAAGTAGGGATGAGATGATGGGATTTTGCATGGTCAGGGGTAGACAATTCATAGGCCTCATAACACTAGGATTGGGTAGATGAGTTCGGGATAGAAGAAGTGCCATATGTGCAAACAGAAGGGACATCTTATGTGGTATTGTCTTTTGATGAAGTGTTATGGATGTGGGGCTATGGGGCAAATGCAAAGTATTTTCCCAAAGGCAGTTATACAAGCTCAGTTTACTCAGGTTACTTCGACTCAGCCTGTTCGTACAACGCTAGTACCACCTGCCACATCAATTCAATCAAGAGTGGTAGCTAATTGGGGTGGTTGGCATGGGAGTAGGAACTGGGCCGCAACATTTAATTTTGCACCAACTATATAGATGCATATGTATGCTCTTTAGGAGGTCACTGCTACTCCATAAGAGACATCCGTTATTCGAGGTATTTTATTATTTCAGTTATCTTATGCATATGTTTTATTTGATACGGGTACATCTCATTCATTTATTATAGTAAAGTTAGTCTAATCTTTGGGGTTGAAACTAGAGTACCATGAGTTTAGTATGGCAGTTGATATACCTTTGAGTGTTGGGGTAGTTCTGAGATTCTTATATCTTCATTGTTTCATTCTTATTCTCGGTCACACATTCGAGTATGATCTGATTGTTCTGGACATGTCCAAATTCGATGTTATTCTGGGTATGGATTGGTTGTCAACCAATCGTGTTATAATCAAATGTGACCGTCATCGGGTTACACTATTTCTGGATGAAACGATGATCATTCGTTATGTTTATAATTGAGACATTCCTTCTCCATGTGTGGGATTAGCTAGAGACACCCTTAGCTATATTATGGTGAATCATTAAATTATAGAGATTGTGGACGTACATACCGAGTCACCCCCAGTAGTTCGTGACTTTCCTGATGTGTTTCTTAAAGATTTTTGTGGCTTGCCATTATATCATAATATAGAATTCACTATAAACCTCGTTCTGGGTACAAGACCTATCTATGTGACACCATATCATTTAGCTCCTGCTGAGATGGAGGAAATGAGGAAACAAATTAATGATTTACAAAATAAAAGGTTCATCCGTTTGAATACGTTGTTGTGGAGTGCATCGACACTATTTGTACTGAAGAAGGATGGATCGATGAGAATGTGTATCGATTACAGGAAGTTGAATCAAGTTACGATTAAGAATAAGTAAATGATGCCGAGAATAGATGATTTGTTTGACTAGTAAAAGGGTCAAAGTATTTTTCAAAGATTGATCTTTGCTCGGGGTACCATCAGTTGAGAATCCGAGAAGAGGATATTGAGAAGACTGCCTTTGGGACTCGATATGGGCACTTTGAATTTCTAGTTATGCCTTTTGGTCTAACGAATGCCTTAGCAGTATTTATGGCCATGATAAACAAGGTGTTTCGGGAATACCTGTATCGATTCATTATCATATTTATAGATGATATCCTAGTGTACTCACACACTGAGGAAAAATATTAGGAACACTTGAGGGACATATTGTCAATATTACGAGAGCATCAGCTGTATACGAAGTTGTCGAAGTGTGAGTCATAGCTCTACGAAGTTGAAGTTCTTGGGGCATGTTGTGATAACTGAAGGGATAACAGTGGATCCATCAAAGGTGAAGGAGGTGTTAGATTGGGAGCGGCCCAAGAGCATCTTCAAGATTCTTAGCTTCTTGGGGCTAGCGGGTTATTACAGGAGGTTCGTGAAGGACTTATCTACGATAGCATCCCCTATAACCCACCTTACATGCAAAGAGGTCAAGTTCGAGTAGGACACTAAATGGGAGGAGTTGTTTATTAAGCTAAAGGAGCTATTGACCATAACTCCGGTATTGATCATTCCAAAAATAGGAGTCAGGTATATAGTAATAGATCGAAAGAATGGATGGGATGCATACTGATGCAGACAGAGAAGGTAGTCACGTGGACAATTCAATGTATATGAGCAAAACTACCCAACGCATGATATGGAACTGGGAGTGGTTGTATTCGCATTGAAGATTTGGAAGTACTATCTATATACGGAGAAGTTTGAGGTTTTCTCCCATTATAAGAGTCTCAAATACATCTTCATGTGGATGGATTTGAACATGAGGCAGAGGTAATGGCTGGAGTACTTGAAGCAGTGCAACTTTAATCTCCACTATCATCTAGGAAAGGCGAATGTGATAGCCAATGCATTGAGTTGCAAGACTAGTTGTACTCTGGCATGCCTTATCTATGATGAACAGGAAACTGAGACATTTGATAAGTTCGGGTTATATTCATTAGTAATGAGTTAATTGATAGTGGGGAACATGTTACATTGAGTGCTATGATCGTACAACCTGAGTTGGTTATAAGAGTTATAGAATTCCAATGGAGTAATACGCGGTCACAAAAGTTCATTGCTAGAGCGCAGAGTGGGGAATTCCAAGTTTAGATAGTTGGAGACCGTAGAGAGTTGAGATACATGGGTCACTTGTGTGTGCCAAAGCTGATGAGAGATGATGTATTAAGATAGTTGAACTAATCGCAATTAGCGGTGCATCCAAGTAGAAACAAGATATATCATAATTTGAACAGTACATATTAGTGGCCAAATTTGAAGAGGGACATCGCTCAATTTGTGGTACAGTATTTGATGTGCCAACAAATCAAAAGGGACATGAAGAAGATGGGTAGTGAGTTGCAACCACTCGAGATACCAAAATGGAAATGGAAATACATTACGATGGATTTTATTGGTAGATTATCGAGGTCGAGAGATTGGAAGAATACTATATGGGTGATTATGAGCAGATTGACGAAATATGCCCACATCTTACCTATTAAGAAGGAAAATGGAGCGGAAATGCTATCGTGAATGTATGCAAAGGAAATCCTTTAGCTTCATGGTTTACCTTATACCATAATATCCGATCACAATCCAAGGTTCAGATCTCAGTTTTGGGAAGGTATGCAAAATACTATGGGCACGAGGTTTCTGAAGAGTATCGCCTATCATCATCAAACAGATGGGCAAACTAAGAGAACCATTCAAATGTTAGAGGATATGCTACGAGCATGTGTGCTTGATTTTGAGGGAGGCTGGAAGGATTAGTTACACCTAGCCGAGTTTGCATACAATAACAATTACCATTCTAGCATTAGAATGGCACCATTTGAGGCCTTGAATGATCGGCTATGTAGATCCCAAATATGTTGGATGGAATTTGAGCAATCATTATTAATGGGGTCAGATGTTGTTCAACAGATATCGGAAGTGGTAAATATGACTAGACAGAGATTGGTAATGGCACGGAGTAGTCAAAAATGTTATGCCGATAAGAGAAGACGCCCATTATCCTTTGACGAGGGTTACCATGCATTTCTCAAGATTTCGCCTTGGAAAGGGGTAATGCGATTTGGAAAGAAAGGAAAGTTGTCACTGAGATTTGTAGGACACTTTCAGATTTTGAAGAAAGTTGGGAAATTGACATAATGACTATCTTTACCACTTTAGTTGGAGATTTTAAATCCGGTTTTTTATGTGTCAATGTCGTGGAAGTATGAACCCAACCCATCACATATTATTGATCATTCTGATGTAGTGGTAGAGGAGGATGTGTCTTATGAAATGCAACTAGTGAGTATTATAGATCCCCAATAGAAGGTGTTATAAGGAAAAGTAATTCTTCTTGTTTATGTACATTGTAAGCATCACGGGGTCGAGGAACAAAATTGGGAACGTGACGAGGAGATACAGAACAATTTCCAATCACCATTTATGGGTATGACTTAAATTTTGGAGATGAAGTTCTCTTTTTCAGGGGAAGAACTGTAAGGCCTTGCAAATGAAAAATAAAACAAAAAGGGATTAATTATGATATAATTATAATAAGGGGGACTAATGGGAAAATTAATATTCTTCTTTCATCTTTATGTATAATTGAACGCTCAATCCTTACGTTCACAGAGAGAGAATGAGAGATAGGAGAAGAAGAAAGGGCAATAAAACCTTCCGATCCGAGAGGAAGAATACAACGTGAGATGATCCAAATGTTGATTCGAACTCCCCGTCTCGTTCTCATCTTTTTGATATAAGTATTATCCCCTATTTTTTCGGGTTGTTTATACCCGCTACTACCCTAATTCGGTCTAACGATAAAGTGATATTAAAATTATCATTAATGATAAGAATTCTTATTCAATTTTGGTTATAGGCTCGTATTTGGGTGATAAGCCATAGAAGAGTAGGTTAGGAGTGATTTCAAAGCTTTTCGAGGGATTGTTTGTTTTCGCATAAGGTACATGGCAAAATAATGATTCAATAGCAATGAAATATGTTATTTTGGTCATTTAGATGTATAGGTTGATGAATCATAGATGATATAGGAAGATTTTGTTATGTTTGGGAGATGTTTTCATGGATGGAATTCGTGCTTAGGATAAAGGAGATTTTGTCTTGACGAATTGGTTTTGATCCAGACGAGATTGATTTAGTCCAGACGAGTTCCCTTGCTTTAACATGTTTGATCTATTTTCTACATAATTAGAAGAAAGGAAAAAGAAACTTTATAGTAATGAAGTAAAACATATCATATACTATAGGATATGATGATAATGTCGATATTGAATGTTGTTTGTCACATAAGTACGTCTATTCCGTGGACTATATTTGGGTATTAATTGTCTGGGAGTATGAGTCGGTTCTAGCGATTTAGTACCAATCTTGGGTGGGTTCCATGGGGACTCAGAATGGGGAGGGCTATCCACAAGTCTTTATGCGTAAAGTCTCGGGATACGGTGCTCGAGTCGGTTGTTGGTCGGAAGTGTCGATTATTACATTACATATTGTCTAATGTACAATATATTGGTTGTGGGCTTTTATCATAAATTCATGTTTACTTGCTTTAAGTATTATGTCGTATAAGTTGTTGTTTCATTACTATTGGATACATGTATGACTCGTGTCTATTTGGTTGCATTTTGTTGTATTGTTTCTCTTATAAAACACAAAGCAGGAACATATGGGATCAATCATGGGAAACAAGTTTAGATTGATGCTCACTTGAGGATAGCGATGTCTAGAGAAATTATGTCTCTTTACTTTATTTGT
>MKEJ01061716.1:0-14809 GCA_001753735.1 Embelia ribes
TTTATTAAATAATTTTAAATCGTTATGCAATCTTCTTTTTTCTTATAATAACAAATATTTTTAAATTTTATTTTCTTGAACTTTTAGATTATTTTTTTCTTCACGAAACCAAAATAAAAGCCCCTAATAGATACTCCCTCCGTTCTTTTTTAAGTAACCTTTAACCAAAATAAAATAATTCTTAAATAAATGACATTTTCACAATTGAACTACCTAAGTTACCTATTTCATTAATTATTTTTATATTTTTCAATGAGAGGTACTTTAGTCCATATTTTTTTACCACTTATTTTCTTAATTGGTGTGCACAAACTAAAATGTGTTAATAAAAGCAGTATAGAACCCTAAATTACAACCTACAATACAGTCAAATCATTGCAAAGAAAATGAAGTGTATGGAAAAGGAAACCAATACCGAGAGAGAAGGGGTCAAGGCCGAGGCCTGAGCAAAAATCGAGTACAATGACGCACATGGCTGTGCCTTCGCACCTACATCTCTCTCTCTCTGCAACATGCTTCCCCTCTTTAATTGCTTTCTATTTCTTCTTCATTCGTCGTTGTTTGTCTTCTTTTGAAGGTTTCTTTATTTATCCTCCTCTGTCGCGATTGCATCACATTGAGTTTATCCTAGCCACGGTGTCACCGTGATTACAAAAATAGAATTGTAATTGTGAGTATTGTGTGTGCGATCTCTCATATATGGGTGATTTATTTGATATGCGGTTAGAAGAAGGAAACGGGGGTGTGGTCTTTGGTCCATTATACCCCTGTTAGTTGTATTGTATAAGAATAATTTTGTGTAAATAAATAATTCTTTGAGGGATAATTTCGGGAAGTGATTGTTGACGCAGCCTCGTCCTTCATCCTATGGAGAAGGGTCCATGACTGAACAAATTTTGTTTTTGCTACTATCGGAAATTTTACTTCTCAGAAACACATTTTTTTTGTGATGAATGTATTCAAAATAAGAATTTATGATTGGACATGTTTTTATTTTGCATTNNGTGGGAGTTAATTTAGTGCGGTGGTAGTTAAGTTTGAGAGGCTTCTACGTGGAAGTTTTCTTGGTAACTTATTCCACGTGTAAGTGTGTGGGAGGGTATAATGACTATATGGACAATACTACCCTTTGGCCTATCATACTGATTATGCCCTGAGAAATGTAAATTAAGCAAAAAGCAAAGGACGGATTGGGTATAGGAAAAATGGCGTCACTTTTAACTGCTAAAAATGTGTATGCATATATAATAGTATAGATGCAACACACAAAAGTATCTATAGAGCGTTTGTTTGATTCAGTGATCCTAATAACATTTTTAAGTTTAGGGAATCTTGTGTGAGAGTTTCCTAAATTCCATTTTCTAATTTAAAGTTGAGGTATAGGGATTAGAATTTAGGATATAAGAAAAGGTAAATGTTTTTAATCCATGTTTTGAGTGTCGCAAACCCTGGTTATGTGATGGGATCAACAGTCAATTAGTACTGATTAATTTTTCTTTTTTTTTTTTCGGTTTGTGAAAGGCACCGAAGAAAGGTATTAAACCAGCAGCAGCAGCAAAGAAAAAGCCGGTAAGCCCTGCAAAGACTCAATATTTTCATGCCTATGAAGCATTTGATTTTGTTGATATCCTAATATTTATGTGGTGTTGGTTGGGTTTGTTTCTACAGGTGAAGGTGGTGAACCCATTGTTTGATAAACGTCCTAAGCAATTTGGGATTGGTGGGGCATTGCCTCCAAAGAAGGATCTGCACCGCTTTGTGAAATGGCCCAAGGTTGTTCAAATCCAGAGGAAGAGGAGGATCCTTAACCAGCGTTTGAAGGTCCCACCACCATTGAACCAGTTCACCAAGACCCTGGACAAGAACCTTGGTGAGAATTATCCACATTCGCCTAATTCCATTTGTATCGTCGTTTCATAATTTGAGGAAGCTGACTCTGTTGAGCAGTCTAGAGCACAAAAGCTTGTTTTCTCTAGTCATTTCGTTTAGATTTGAACTTTTCTTTGCAGCGACAAGTCTTTTTAAGATGCTGCTGAAGTACAGGCCAGAGGATAGAGCTGCCAAAAAGGAACGCCTTCTGAAAAGGGCTCAAGCCGAAGCTGAAGGAAAGCCTATTGAGGTTAAGAAGCCTATTGTGGTGAAATATGGTCTTAACCATGTTACTTACCTCATTGAGCAGGTACATTTTAACCCTTTATTGATTATTTATGGCTTATTGCGTTCCATCGTGCTCGCTCAGGTGCTTTTTCTCCAATTAAGAGGATACTTTTATCCGTTTCTCCTGCAGAACAAAGCACAACTAGTGGTTATTGCTCACGATGTTGACCCAATTGAGCTGGTTGTGTGGCTTCCTGCGTTGTGCAGGAAGATGGAGATCCCGTACTGCATTGTGAAAGGCAAAGCTCGTTTGGGAACTGTAAGCGCCTTTGTTTTCTTATGGGTAAAATGCGAAAAACAACCGCGTACTATAGGTCATTGAGAATAGTGATCATGTATTTTGATCTTTTGCAATTAACTACCATGTACTATCAAGCATTTTCATTTTACCATGACAAACTATTTATTTTTTTCAATTTACAACCACTTTGCTATGGTTCTTTAAAAAAAATTCTGATTTTTTTTTCTAACTATTCTCAAGTAATTTTAATCAAGTTTTGAATTTAAATCAACTAGCAAAGTCACCTGAACATGGAAATTTATTTATTCCAAGCTACTTTTTTTTAACTAAATGGAGTATTTTCTGATTTTTAAACCATCATTAATGTTGGTACGAATTAAAAATGTGTTAATGTCTTGATACTTGTAGGCACAAGACTTTTGGGCGAGTAATGTGATTGGAAATTGACTAATATGGTTAATTGAACAAATTTAATAATACGTGGCGGTCAATTGCAAAAACTTATAGTACATGGTGGCTATTTGAAAATGATCTTTGGTACAAGGCTGTTTTTTGCATTTAACCCTGTTCATGGTATATCTGTTCCCTGCAAAAAGATTGAGGATTGGTGTACTTAACGTGTACTCTTCCTACAGATTGTTCATAAGAAAACTGCCTCAGTTCTGTGCCTGACCACGGTCAAGAACGAAGACAAGATGGAATTTAGCAAAATCCTTGAAGCTATTAAGGTGATTGCAAATTCTATATTTTACATCTGTAGTTGGCTTTGTGTTATTAGACGTACATTCTTGATTCTTGAATTACATCATGGGTCTCTTGTACTGATTCCTTAATTGTTGTTTTTACTTCGGTTGCAGGCCAACTTCAATGACAAGTATGACGAGTACAGGAAGAAATGGGGTGGTGGTATCATGGGTTCCAAATCCCAAGCCAAAACAAAGGCCAAGGAAAGGGTTCTTGCCAAGGAAGCTGCTCAGAGGATGACCTAGGAATTGCCCTTGTTATTTTGTTAAATATACCTTCTGAGGACTTGCTCCAATTCCAACGTTTTTGTTATCACCTTGTTATCAGGTCTTTTCTAGCGCAAGTGCTGATTTTTTTATTTTTTTTTTCTGTATTGTTTTGATCTAAACAACGGTGTTGGTAGACGATTGGATTCAAAGTTATGCTTTATATCGTAGAAAGTACTGGTTTATTTTTCTTTATTTGCATTTAGCACATTTTTTGCAAACCCATGTTGATTGTTCAATATTAGTTGTTTCATGAATTACGAGTTTAGTCACTTTAAGTTCAATTTTCCAATTATTGAGGGTCTTAAGGGAATTTCTCTGGTTAGTGTTCTGAAATACAATTCTGACGAGGGGGTTCCTGGATCGCACGCCAATTATTTTTACACTATGGGGTCAGTTTCCCATTTTATCAAACGGTTAAGACCTAAAGTGGTGTTTTATATCTGATATAAAAATGAATTGGAGTTGGCTCCAATTTGTAGTAGCATCGCTCTTCCCTTACAATTTTAATTCCTGAGATGAAATTGTGGCATTGTGTGTTGCACTCTTTTGAACTTGGTGAATTATGCTACTATTTCCAGAACAAGGTGCTGCGTATGATGTGGCCTTGTAGTTTTAATTTCTCTCCTCTCTCCTGAATTGTCTTGCAATGCTGAGGCTCCCATTCTCTGCCTAACACTTGTCCTTTGGAGCATCTCTGATATATCCCCCCCAAAACTCTCTCCCCCATGGATCTCTCTGAGGTGGCTAGGACCTTGTTCCCTCGTTCTCATCACCCCACTCTCTCATTGTTTTTTTTTTCAAAAAAGAAAAAAAGAAAAAGAACTCTGGAGGTTGAATGAATGATATCTAGAAAGGTATCCTTTTAAACTTTTCTTTCTTCGAAATTTTATTATCCTTCTCAGATCATACAGGACCTGCCTGAAGAAGACAATAAGGAGGAATACAGCCAGCCAGTAGGCAGCATGGCCAGACCCTTAGAGGGTGATCCGCTGCTCAACTTATCGGAAGGTTGCACGAACATAGCAATGACTCAATCAAGAGGCATATTTTTGGGGACAAAGCCTCTTGAATTCTCCATTCCTGTCCTCTTGTTGCAGATTACCGTCTCTTCTCTCTTCATTCTCGGCCTCTATCGCATTTTCAAGCCTCTCGGCCTTTACAGCTTGGTTCCCCAAATATTAGTAAGCATAACCTACCCATCTTGTCCTATCCCACACCTTATATATCTAACCGTTTTCATAATCTTTTTTGTTTTTTATTTGGATTCTAGATCCAAAGCGAGAAATAGGTTTGATAAATTGATATACAAAATAACTTCGTGAAAGTTTCTTTAAAAATACTCCAGTTCGGGGCACTGAAGATGGTTCTTGTACAAGAACTAAAAATGATAAAGAATTTTTCCCCAAAAAAAATGTTTTTTGTCCCAGTTTATGAATTGAATATGACTGAAAATTCTACGGAAATATTCTCAGTATATTTGGCTATGATGTTAAATCGGCAACTTCTTAAAAAGTGTGTTTCTGAGCGTCCTTTTGCAAAAGCTCGTTTCTTTTCTTCTGGAGATCACTTGCGAACGGATTCTTTACAAACTGGAGAAAAAAAGACATTGTAAAAGGTTAAAATTCAAGAAGAAAATAGTTTTCTTGATCCCACAATCCTAATATGAATAGAAAATATCGAAAGCATTGACATTATTAGGCATTATGTATGATCTTCTTTATCAGGGTGGTATTGCTCTAGGTCCTACAGTTATGGGGCGAGTAAGCAAACTTACGGCCCACTTGTTCCCTGCGAGAAGCTTAACTGTTCTCGATACGTTATCGATATTCGGGTGCACTTTCTACTTCTTCTTGATTGGAGTGAAAACGGATTTTTGGATGCTGAAGAAAACACGCAAGAGAGAAGTGTCCATCGGATTTGCATCATTAGCAATGAGCTTGTTTCTGAGTGTCCCTTGTGCTTTGATAACAGCAACACAAGTGAAAAACTCTACGGGTAGATCGCTTATACATGCAGCAATGGTGGGGTCTTTTATATCCTTCCCAGTCATTGCTCATTACCTCAATGAAGTTCGAATGGTGAACTCTGAGTTTGGCCAAGTGGCTTTATCCGCCTCCGTATCGTGTTATGTGATCGGATTCTTAGCCCTTTTGATCCTTTCTCTTGCACATCACAAGCCCGGGCAGGCGTTAGTCGCGCAAAGGTCGTTGGCCAGTGGCGTAGCTATCGCACTGGTGTGTTTGCTGATAGTGAGGCCAGTGATTCTGTGGAGTTTGAAGAAGAAACCCGAAGGAGAGGCACTCAAGGAGAATTTCATATGCACGGTGCTCTTAGGGGTGCTTGTTTCGGGTTTTGTTAGCGAAGCTGTGGGTATGGATATCTTCTTCGGGCC
Organism: Embelia ribes; assembly: GCA_001753735.1. Classification (NCBI taxonomy): domain Eukaryota; kingdom Viridiplantae; phylum Streptophyta; class Magnoliopsida; order Ericales; family Primulaceae; genus Embelia; species Embelia ribes. The sequence goes on from MKEJ01061716.1 coordinate 5,804, forward strand.
TCTAGTTTACGGCTTGGCGATCCCGTCTGGTCCGCCTTTAGGATCAGCTATTGTCGAGAAGGTTGAGCTCATCAACACTTGGCTGCTTATGCCCCTCTTCTTTATCAAAGTTGGGTTGATTATGGATCTTGGAGCTGTTACTCTTACGGAATTTTTGATCGTGCAGTTAACCATACTCGGTGCTTGGACCGGGAAGTTCATAGGAGCCACGCTGTGTTCGATTTATTTGGGCGTACCCTTAATGGATGCCATCTCTTTGGGCCTAATTTTCAATGTCCAGGGTGTCCTCGAGCTCGGAATATTCAAGATGTACATGGAAAAAAAGGTATTATTGTCTCAAATTCATCACCACCAGAAGTTCATGCCATTTTATACAACTTAATTATTCCAAATGGATTTGCAGGCAATAGATCATAAAGCGTTTACGATCATGTGTACATCCATGATGATTCTAAGTGCAATTGTCACGCCCATAATAAGATACCTGCAAGATCCTTCGAGGAGATACGCAGTGTACCAGAACCAGACCATTCTGCACTTGGGTCTTGACTCGGAACTCAGAGTGCTGATATGCGCCCATGACCAGGAGGATGTTGCCACTACGCTCAAGTTCCTTGAGGCCATAAATCCAACGAATAGAAGCCCTATGGCATTGTATGCCCTTCATCTAATCGAGCATGTTGGCTCAGCTCAACCGCTTCTCATCGCCCACAAGCTCACCAAAACGCCCTCTTCCAAGGCCTCCACTTCAAAGAGCATCGTCAACGCGTTGAGGTACTTTGAGGACATGTACCACGGGGTTGTCACGGTGGATGTATTCACTGCAATCAGTACATATGCAAATATGCACGACGAAATCTGTAGGATGGCACTGACCAAGAAGGTGTCCTTGATAATCATTCCGTACCACAAGAGATTTGCCTCTGCGGGCTTATTAGAAGCTTTCAAGCAGGGGATAAGGAGAATGAACTATAACATACTCGAAATGGCGCCTTGCTCGGTAGGAGTCATCATTGATCGTGAGATCCTAGGGAACCCGAGACCCACGTTTGGATCGTGGAATTCTTATTCCGTGGCTGTTCTATTCCTGGGCGGAGCCGACGATAGGGAAGCACTGGCAGTCGGGACAAGGATGGCCGGGCAGCCAAACATCAAATTAACGGTGGTTTGCCTCGTCCCACATCCTCATATCGCCGGTTTCGGCTATCAAACCGAGAGAAAGTTGGATGAACAAATTTTGTGCGATTTTAAGCTTAATAATGCCAAGAATGAACGGATTACATACATAGAAGAGTTAGTGCAGGATGGTACGGGGACAGCTGCAGCATTGAGGTCGATGGAGGACAGTCAGGAGCTTATCATTGCAGGGAGACGACATGATAAGAAATCACCTCTCGTGTTGGGGCTATCGGGTTGGGACGAGGAGACCGAGTTGGGATCCATAGGAGACGCCTTGGTTTCGCCCGATTTCAACGGTAATGCAAGCATATTGGTGGTGCAACAACGAACCAATACTAAAAATGATTGGATTAATTATAAATAATAAGAAGCAAAAGAGTATGATTTTAGTAGTCCGTATAAAGGGTAAGACAGTTTATAGAAAGGTAGTTTCTTAAACAATGTAATAGCATAAAATATACATACACATACTCTTTTTTTTTAAGGTTTGTGATTAATTACATAATCGAAGTTCTTACTACTTAATTTTACCCTATTGAAAATCTAATCTAAGAAAGATAAAAATTATTTTGTTTTGGGTAACGGTAAGCATGATGGAAACTGATAATTGCAACCGGATATAATTCCAAATCCACTAATACGTACCATTTTCTTTTGCAAGGCAAGTTTTTATAGTTGCACATAATTTATTTCTACTTTCTCTGTGTCACTCACATTTTTTTTTTCTTTTACATAGAAGCATATGTTAGTGCTTGATAATAGAACTCAAGCTTAGTTATTACATAAATGATTAATATTTTATCCATACAAGTATATAAAATTTTCTTACATATGTCTTTGTTATTCTCTAATTCAATACCTAGCATGATTTGCCTAGGCAAAACATCAATTTTGCTCGATTAATCACTGTTGGGTTGAGATTGTTTTCGCCCAATAATTTGGTTATATTATTCGTCTCATATTCTGCCCTGCTTATTACCAAATTAATCGTGCTGGGGAATTAACGTATAAATTAACAAGGAATATACCATTAATATATCTTAGGTGGATCAAGTAAAATAACGTTCCGTACCATTTTGATACATACTGGTGAGTACTAAAACTCCACATGAAAAATTGGATAAGCATTGTGCGAGCAAAATATTGATGTGTGTATAGAATTGACTAATATCTAAATAGACCGTTTGGTGGACCTATCAAGCATTGAGTATCCAATTTTTTCACCTTATTTTAGAGAGGAGACAAAAGAACTATTGGGAGTGGTGATAGGGACGATTAAACATGAAATGAAAAACTACTAATTTCAACTTAATTTACTAGACGAATTATAATGTTTTTTTTTTTTTTTTTTTTTTTAAAAAAAAAAAAATAAAAGATGAATTATAAGATGTGAAAATTTGAAAAGGAGATATCAGTCGTAGCCGCCGGTTGTGGCTTTACTTTTCCAACTATTTTTGACATTTGGTATTTTGATAGTAACCAAATGACCAAAAAAGAAGAAGATAAATAACAACAAAATGCAGTTGGGTGTTAGGGGTTGATTAATTTAAGAGCATAGTTTTGGTAGAAATATATTCTACTTAATACATTGAACAATGTACAAGCCAAAATAACTAGTAAAGTACTATGGACACATCGGCATCAATTTTTGCTTAATTTAATTAGGAGAAAAAAATGTCCATTTTCAACAAGTAAGGAGGATTGTGACAAGGGAAATAACAACGTAATAAATGTGGAAATTTGAAAATTCTCAAGAAAGAATCAAACAGTGTGATGATGAGTCCTAATCATAGTCATTATCTCTGATTATTACATATGGAAAAACCAAAATGAAAAATGATAGACTCTCCGAAACCCTAATTGAAGAAATGATAAAATTCAAAATTTGCAAGAAAAATGCTTTTGACTTTTATGCATAGGCTGAGGTTCACTATTGAAGTTAGTCTGTGTTACCAAATCTTAAGACAACACACACACAGACACCCATATAGATATATATATATATACACATAGGTAACGAGGGACCGACATAGTCCGGAGACGAATTTAGTCCCGTTGAGTTTCTTCGGTATCCGTCTAGCCTAAAACAGTTTTGGATTTGGATAGTAAAAGCTACGATAATATGTCTCTCCCTTAATATCAAACCTAGTACCCATTTCTATACATTTATACAAACTGTATAGGCGTGAGAAGGTATGTTACAGAGGCTACAACTAAACGAAATTGAACTTAATGCATACATACACATATGTGGCTATGAAAATTAATTCCACAAACAAACTACTCGACTCCCTTTACCGTTCTCTCATCGTTGGCCTTTTCCACTTTCCAAATCCTCTCGAGAACAAAAATAAATTGCATCGATATCAATATGGAACTTCTCGTATCTTCGCATACAACCACTATAGGAAAGGAAATGCAATTGCAAACAACTCCGAATCGGCAATAAATTTAAGCAAAATCTCAGAAAAGTTTATACATATATATGAGGCATGTATCTAAATGTTGGATGATAAAAGATGGAGCATACCAAATGGATTCTCCAATTGAACTCTCAACTATATATCTCACTTTCGCTATCATAAAGCACTAGAAACCATCAAAGTCCCAACAAAAAAAAGCATATAGTATACTAGAAACAAGAAAACAATCAAAAGGAAAAGGAAACCGAAAATCAACCTCTCAAAACTGCTTTCTTTATATCGATGATCACGAGAAAAAGAAATAATCATTGTCCTTGATCCGACCCTTGAGAATCGTCCTTGGGAGATAGCTGCTGTTGATGACTATGCATCCTGGCCTGCCCCATTTGCTGGTATATCTGGCTCAGAGCCTGCGGGTTCAAATACCCGATATGCCCTTCCTGCGATAACCCGAGCTCCAACCCTGGGGGCAACTGCTGCCCCAGAATCGACGTGTAGCTCATCGGATTCATGCTTGGGAAATCAAACCCCGAAAACCCAATCTTCTGCAAGTAACTTGAGCTTTCGTTCCCCAACGAGGCTGACGACGCCTGGACCCCGTACCCCCCTCCGCCCGCTGGCCAAGGAAGGTGTGTCCTCCCAAGATTCGCGGCCCAATTCTGGTGCAGACCAACGGAGATCGAATTCTCCGGGTGGGACGAGGAGGGGACAGGGTTCATGGCAGAGGCAGGGGTGGAGCCAGAGCCGGTGGCCGCGATGATGGAGGGCTCGGCCTGCTGGAGCAGCCACTGGATGGTCTCACCATCGGACTTGTGACCCAATTCCCGGGTCAGCTGGAAAATCCGCGCCGCACAGAGTGCGGGCATGCGGATCCTCCTCCCCCGGCCCTCAACTTTTGTGTGACGATCCTTGTTGGAGCTTCTCTTCGGGGCCAATTGCTTCTTAATGGCGTCGTTTTGGTTTTGGTTTTGGTTCTGGTTCTGATTCTGGTTCTCGTCCCTCTCCGCAACTAGTATCTGGAAATCATTGACTTCCAAAGACTTATTGTTGCTGCTGCTGCTGCTGCTAATGAACAAATTTTGCTTTGAAATTGGGACCTTGGGATCCATGATCAAGATCAACAAGGGTGTGTGTGTGTGTGTGAGCACAATATTTTTATATGTTTTGATTGATTGATAATTGTGTTTTATGAAATAGGGAGAGGAAATTAAGGAGGAAAAGGCATTGTTTTTCTTGGATTGATTGATGGCGATGATGATGAAGGTGACATAAGAAGTATAACAATAACAAAATTTTGAAAAGAAAAAGTTGAAGACTTTTGATGAGTCACTGTTATTTAGCATAGGAATGTGACAAAAGTTGGTACTAAAAATTCCAAGTTGTGGCTGTTTTTCTATTTCTCACAGCAGTTTCATTTCATTTAAATCTGTCACCTTCTGGTAAGTTTGGAGTCTTTTAGACTAGTTTTGTTAGCAACAACAGGCTCTTATAACTGCCAATTTAATTACTTTAACAAAAAAAATGCCTAGCTCTCTAATTTAGGTACAAAGGGGAAAATCAAGAGGTTATATTGTCAATTTAATTTTTTTACTTATTTATAAATTATATTCCCTCCGTCCATAAATAATTGTTCAGTTTGATTGAGCACAAAAATTAAGATTAAGTTTAAAAAATAGAATTTAAAATTTTAATTTGATGTAACTTACTAAAATTGTCTTTTTAAACTTTTGTTTTATTATTATCCCTAGAAATTTATGAAAGGATAATTTTGGGATTTCATTTAACGTTATAATGATTATATATTCCAAAATAAAAATAAACAATTTGTTTGAACGACCAAAATAAAAATATGAATAATTATCCGGGGATGGATTACTAAGTATAAAAACAAAATATGGAGTATATAGTTAAAAAAAAAAGGGTAATCTCGTCTATTTGTAGCACTTCATTAACCAAATTTATCTTTCTGTTTAAAATGTACATCTTGGTAAATAATTTGAAAACTGCCCAAGATAAAATATATATATAAGTGACTTTAATTTGTTGAAGAAAAATTTCCATTTATATGCCAAAAGATATTTACAAATACAAGCTTTAGCCTTGTAATTGCTACAATAACACTAAAGTCAACTGTAATCAAATCCATGGATTAAATAATCAAACCCTTTAACCTTTGCTATTACAAATGTAATCAATTTGCAAACTTTGAACACATGATTTTGGACACTTATATCTTGTCTTAACATGTTTCTGAGTAACACTAATTAATATTTCATTACCCAAATGCAACATAATTCTACATATTTCTCATACTTTTTTCACAATGTCTAAAACTATTTATCTACCATGTTTGCTATTATTGCCATAACTATATACAATGCCATATATATCTTGAAGGAGTAGTCCTTTGGTGACACCTGGCAGGCAATGAATTTTCTTTCATTCATTAGTGATAGAGTAGAATGTTCACCAAAAAAAAATAATATTTTAGAAATTTCCAAAAAAAATAAAAAAATGAATATAAAGTAGTGGGGTGAGGTTGCTTCTAACCCACTCTTGGACCATCATTCATTGAGCTAATATTATATATACCACACGCATACTAAGATAACATTCATTAAAGATTACACTAATTGATAACGGAATGATACAACAAATCTTGTTGGAAATTTGTTTTTTAAGTTGTATTTTGGTGAATAAGGAACGTATCCATGAAATAAAAGTATAAATTTTACGAAAGTGATTGAATCTACGTAAAAAAAAATAATCATAATTTACAATAAAAATTTTTAACTAAAATTACAAATAAAAAATTTTACACTACAAATTTTTGCATAGAAAAATTATGGAATACTTACAGTCTACTTTATCAAACTAGTAGTTAGTTATGGTAGTGTAAAAATATGAATGGTAGTGGGAGTAATTGGATACAGAATTAATGGATAGATTAATTTTAAATCAGATTCAATTCTGGATACAAATAGTTTTTGTTTTTTTTTTTTTTTATGTCCAATCGTCCTATCAAATTTAAATTAATCCTCCATTGGTTCTAGAAGTAGGAATTTCATGGTTTAGGGTCCTGTCCCCAGGGGCCACGCCGCTCGGTACAAGTAATTTCTTTAAAAATTTTATATATTTTGAAAAATAATAATAATAATTTATATTATACAGCTCCTCAATAAAAAAAAAAAAATACATGAAATTTAGCAGTATCTGACCCTTACTTGGGAATTCTATATTCAATTGAAAGAGTAAACTCCTTGTAAACAATTAAAATTTGATGTTAATGGTAAAAGTCAAACCTAAATATTTCCATTGCTGCTCTTGATCTAAGACATGTATGCAATTTTAAAGAAAAACTGTAAATCACACATAATTATAACTGCCAATTAAGATAACATGAAGGTAAAATTTACAGAGGAAGCCTTTATTTAATATTTAAAAGTTCACATATGAACCTCAAAGCCAACAAAATTTAATTACCATTCGAATCTTATTATGTTTTGGCATCTTATTATATGAAGCATAATAAACATCAAAGTCTACTGGTTCCTATAATTAAAAGTACACGTAGTCACTCAATTAATTTTGATGGAAATGTAAGCTACTTATAAATATTTACAGTTTTAGCATATTTTTTTCACTACCTTAAAGTTTTTGTAATAATTTTTTTCCAAATATTATAATTTGGGTAATCATATCTCATGCATAAAACAATAAACTTAGCTACAAAGACAGGAAATACAAATTAAATATTTTGAGAGTGGATGTGTACTTGTTATTATATCAACAATAAAAATTCATACATGTTGAAATAATAGCAGATTGGAACTCTTTTATATTTTGTATTTAATCTCATAAGTTTTAAAACTTTAATCTTCACGTGTTTGTTTAGTCTTCTCATAATGTATCCACGCGTATTTGACAGCTACAAGTATATAAATGAAATTTATGTATTTTTCTTATAAATTTGTGTTTATCACTATTCTATAAGCATTGATAGTATGCATTGAAAAGTATCCTAAAATTTTCTATTAAATAAATTTTTGTTTACTTATTGAGATTTACATGTATAACAGTCATAGAAAATATAATATTATAAGTCTACCTTCAACAGTCAAAAAAAAAAAAAAATGGTTATAAAACTGAAATAGAAAATATAATATTATAAGTCTACCTTCAACAGTCATATCACATGAAATCATAATAAAAATAAAATTATGTCCAAAAAGTTGTCAAGCAATTCTTTTTACCAATTTGTCGGAACTATTACCCTTTAGAATTTGTTGGTTCCCTGTGACAACTTATTACTTGATTGAAAAAAACTTCATGTGGCATATGTAGTTTCTAATTATTATAAGAGCTACTTTTTATTTGAGATTGTTGCAAAATTAGAGTGTAAACTTCTATTTAGTGAATGATAATACGATTAAATAAATCAATTTATATATTTCTTTTTCCCAATAGTTTAGTGACTTCACTTTTACTCATTGAATGACATGATTTTTTTCCAATAATTTTGTTTTAAATATTTATTAGTAATTAATTAAAAAATTTCTTTATGGAAACCCTGCATTTATCCATAATTTATTATCACAAACTGGGAACGCTATCGAGTAGTGCAAAAATATAAGAACCAAAAATATAATACGCATAAAAAATAATAAAAAATGAGATTAATTAAACAAACAAATAATAAGAAAGAGCCACTTATTTGTAAAGCTAAACCTGGAGCAAGTAAACCTGGAGCGAGGTTAATTTTGTCTATTTTGAATCATTGTTTTCAACACATGGAGTTTTTATTATGTGATATATATTCTTTTATATATTTTTTCTTTGTTTTATACAGTATTGATAGATATGATATAATATGATACGTATCATACTTATACTTTTGCATTTTTTGTGTCTTTTATTTTCAACAAACTTATGTATTTTTTGTGTGTTTTTTTTTTTCGAACATTTGAATTTTTTATTACATGATATATTCTTTGTATTTTTCCATTGCTTTTTTTCTTCCTTCAGAACTTGGATTTTTATTATGATAAAAAATATGATATGGTAAGATATATATTATTTTGTATATTTGATTTAATATCTACTATTTTTATTTGTTTTTTGTAATCTCTTCTGCTTTGATTTTCTTTTCTTGTAATATCGCATTTTTTTTTTATATTTGCATTATCTTATTTTTATTGAGAAATTTCTTATTGGATTATTTTTTGAGTATCAACTATCTTTTATTTCTTCTTATTTATCAACCATGGGATCTTTTTAAATAGTTAAATAAATCCGGCGTCAAAAGTCCATGTGGCGGATTGTCATAAGGCTTTGCAAATAGTACAAGACCCGTAAGTACAAGAAAAGTAAGAAAAAGTAATCAATTTTGACAAATATGGTAACT
>MKEJ01061717.1:0-16380 GCA_001753735.1 Embelia ribes
TGAAATTTGGTTTGAGTTGAAAAACTCATTTTTTTTGCCAGAAATTATTTCCCATTTGAAAATTCTTCTTTTCCTAAATATTAAAACTTGCTTATAATAAGTTCCCTACTATTAGGAACTCAAATAAAAAATAAGTCATGCTCAATTATTTTTTCATAATAATAATGCAATTTATAACACTACTAAAAATATTTTATTTTAACGAATATAAAACCATAATTGTAATTTTTAAGCATATCTTACTCAATTTTAGTTAGTGATATATTATTAATTTAATTATTCATAATGTCGTCACTTCCCAAATTTCTCTACATTTTTAAAATCACATTTTCTGCTCCCGGTTCCCTAAACGTTTCCCATTCTGTAGCTTGAAACATTAAACTCTAGGGAAAATTCTTTCTCATGCATAATTTCATAGAACTTTTAAACAATATGATACTATGATGATAGGCTTATTAGATCACAGTATTTGATGCGTCCTATTATCTTTATTGAGAAATGTAGTTGTGTAAAAATATTGGTGGACCGAGAGGGACAGGGGCGCTACAATTCTCCGATCTCAAAAACTTTTAAAAATTATCTATAGAAATCTCGAAATTTTCAAAATCTTCTACTGTACAACCCCTAAATTAAGAAAAAGTAAAAAACTTAGGTCACTGATAAGATAATAGGTCTCGGCCTACCTAATAAGGTATACTGGGTCCGCCACCGTGTAACAATATTTTTGTGAATAATGTTGTACTTCAATAGTGCCTCATTTTACCCTTCAAAAGAAAAGAAAAAAAAAACAAACAGTGCCTCATTTGGATTTCAATAGCACGAGTGAAAGAGGGTTTGAAAGTTGAAATCCAACAAAAAAGTCGAAACAAGGAAATATACAAAAGACGAAAACAAAAGACAAGTGGACAAGTTAGAAGAAAGATTTGAAAACTTTGTGCAAAAGAAAACATGAACGAGTCCAATAAAGAAAATGGATAAACCTTAATCACCAAAAAATTGAAAACTAATATTTCCTTTGTTAATCAAGCGGGAAATAAATTTAATTGACAAAATGACCAGCAAGGTAGCAGATATGTTATCAGAATATTATTCGGGGAACCTTTGACATGTCCTAGCCTGGCTCTCTAACACAAAAAATTAGATTCAGAACGAGCTCCTAAAAAGTCAACAGTAACTCGTGAGATTCCTTTCGAAAGTAAAATGATTTGAACTGAGCAGAGCCAAGTGTTTTCAAGGCATTTACAAAATGACACCCAAAACTAAACCCGAATTCGTCTCGTCTATTAAACATATAGGTCATACAGAGCTCTTGATGGAAAGATACCCTCACGAGCCGCTACGATTGTAAGGCCAACAGAAAGACAAGGTTGTGCTCCCTAAATTTAGCCTTGCCTAACGACAGGGACCAGTGATTGATTAGAGCATAGGGTGAGAAGATTAGTGAACTTATGATAATTAAGACTCTTAAATCCTTTTCATCCCCACCTTTGCTCCTCTAATTTATCAACACTATCCCTGTCAAACACAACTATTAAATTTCAACAAATAAGAAAGATCGAGGGCGAAAAAACCACAAACTATTCCGAGAACTTCTATTTTTCTTGTAAGCTTAAAACTTCCCATGGATTGCAATTTAGTATTTAAGGGGTAAAGAAGGAGAAAAAATTAATTCAACTAACTAGTAACTATATTTCGAAAATTTGATTAATTTCCTTCTACAGCATGTATAAATTTTCAAACATAAGCTAGATGAATGCTTAGCAAACGCACATAATGTGTGAGATCAAGTGTCATACGTCTAATCCCACTTATGCATGAAAATCTGCACACTGATAGTGCAAGAAAACTATTCTATACCTAACCTCGCATTCTTTTCATTTTCATATTTTTTGTCAAATATTAATCTGATCAAGGTTACGAAAGTCACCTTTCACATTATCACAAGACAAAAACTGGGGATTACAACTTTAATCAAACAAGACTCTAAACCCAAATAGCTTTTTCTCCATTTTGTCACACTAAATTCTAATAGTAACCTGACCTACAAAAATACAACAATTTTAGCTACCTACTATTCAAAACTTATATCGAACACTCTGACTGAATGATCAGCTCCACAAGAAGCAAGCAAAACACAACCAGAGTCTGAGCACTTCTCACTGTCCCTCCATATTATTCGATTCACAGCCGAGGCATGACACAAGAGTGGATCAAACCGTGTAAGAAGACTAGCAGTTGCCCCAGGAACCAACAGGGTACCATCTTCGGTTTTGTTTATAGAGATGCGCCAAAGCTCAATGAGTCCGCTTTCCAATCCAACTGCAAGGGCCCCACTGTTGGTCGATTGGTCGAGACCAATCCAAGATAGGGCCATGACGCTGATGTCGAGCTGCGGCAGTGTTGCTAGTTGCTTGATTGATGATCCTTTTTCTACAGCCCAAATTTTGATGGTCTTATCTCTTGAACCGGTAGCAAATTCACGCCCGAAAGGGTTCCAACAACATGTCCATATTATTCTTTTGTGAGCCTCTTGCTTGGCTACGAGGTCATAACTGATTTTGTCCTTGTCTACACGAGATAAGGGATAAGGGAGGAAGCTGTATTTAGTATATCAAGTTACAGTTTGGCTTTCAAATCTTTTACAAAATTACATATCAGTGCGATGAGCGGATGTCCTATCATTTAAAACCAAAAAGACCAAGAAATAACTTGACATTGTCACATCATTAAGATGCTAACTCCTGTAGGCATTTTACCTAGGCGTATATTTTTCTTGCAATATGAGGTTAAATTGGAATATGTATGAAGCCTGCAGCATATTCTAGACAAAATGATATTCTTTATAAAGCTGTCAGGAAACAGGTTTCAACAGGTAAATCATTGTTGAGGACTTGCGAATATTTTACCTGTCCGATTGATTGAAAAGATAGAGAAGTGGCGATCGCGCGATACGGATAAAAGAAAAGTGCCATCATGAGAGAACGCCATCTGTGTCACTGTTAAGCTATGAGATGGCAAGCGACAAACAGCCTTCCAGGAACCCACTTGCCATAGCCATATTTCTGCAACAGCTGCAGATTGCGCCTGCACAATTCAGTCCCATTGGATGTTTTCTCGGTTAATGGGAGAAAAACGAGTCGATAATTTTCGAAACACAAAATACTAGCACCAATACATTTTCAACCACAGGAAAAAATTGATGTATCCACATAACTTTTCTAAACTAAATATTTATTGTGTCAACATTCCCTTACCAGTCATTCTCCATGGCATGTAAGAACTCAGAAAAGATCAATAGTTTAATTGCCTCAGTTTTTAGTTTCTATTGTCATTCTTGCTTTCATGGGTTCAACACTGAATATCTTACAACTTTCATAAGATCGTTTCTTTTCATATTACTTTGATTCTCATCCACAGAATTGCGAGAAACCACTAAAGGTAACTTTCAGTAGGTCTCTCAAATTGGGTGTTTTCCAGTTAACTGCACAAAAATTATTTTTGGAACCAAGCACCAAAGATGTTTTCTGCAATGTTAATGGCTTCTAAATCATTATAAACAACTGCCTAAAATTTCTCCATTTACAGTCATGTGGACTTTTAAAGCCCTCTCAACTTCCCGAAGGAGGATGATAAGAATAACACATGCAGTAGCATATCTCAAAACGAACTATTCCAAAGTATCTACAATTCCAGGTATTGAAGAAAGAAAGAGAAGCATGTACCTTGCATGATGAAGCAACAAGCTCCCCTTGATGATCACAACATACTGAAAAGAGTTCATTTCCGTGACCATAAAGTTTGTGAGACTCTGGCCATAGCGTATGCCATGCCAGCTGATCTTCAATGGGAGCTTCAGTTAGTTCTACTGGAACTGCATCTGGTATAGTTTCTAGGCTATCGGCTCCTGCATTGCCATTTCTATCTTGGGAATCTTTTGTTGCTGCAAAGGAGAAAAATGCCATGTTGTCAAAATTATATCCGCGCATCCATAACTTACTGGCACAAACGTTCATTTTTTTACGTAGCACGGTCTTCATCACTTGCTGTTGAGTTGACAGTTTCAAACCAGGCCACACATAACAAGTACATAAGAAGAAAAGTAAATGGGAAATGCCAACTACATGTAATGAAGATAAAATTCAGAGAGACAGACAGATAGAGAGAGAGAAAGAGATCTACCTTGAACATAAATCGGCTTCTGTGATAGCCCTAGAGCAGACATATTGGCTCCCAAAATTTGAACACCAGCTTGAAGATCTTCTGGGAATGCAGACTGTTGTAAAGTTGCATAGTTCAATGTCTTGAGAAAAGAAAGAGGTGCTTCAAACACTCTGGCAACTTTTTCGTCAGCTCCACTCACAAAGCGGTGGTTGCCCTTCCCTTGGATAATTGTTATACAGTTAATGTCATGGCCATGAACTTGAGGTCGAGCGATTTCATGCCAAGCACCTTCGTCTTTTGAACCACATTCGTTAAACCATGGAGCAAAAACTCGAGTAGTCTGCAAAACATTAAAAGGTTATGAATCAAGTTATCATAAACAAGGCTGCAAGAAATTATATGTATTTGTTATGCAATAAGTAACTCGAAAAGTTCTTCATCACAGCCTTATCACCAAGTATGATGAAATTTACCACATTTTTGCAGAAGAAGAAACAAGGTAGCACATAACCAAAAAGGTGATTTTATCCGCTTTAAAAAGCTGAAAGTGGGAAGAGATCCACGTTGTCCTAATTAGTTTCATCAAGCAGTCTAAGTGTATAAGTTGAAAAATTAATGTATATATATATAACTAACATGAAGGGCGGGTCTGGCGCAATGATGGAGTCACTCCATTGTGCGCTGGTGGTCGCGGGTTCGAATCAGCCTCTCTGCAAAGCAGGGGGAAGGCTGCCTAGATATTCCCTTCCCCATACCCCACAGTGTGGGAACTTCAACACTAGGTACGCCCTTTTATATATATAACTAACATCTCCGACAATTCCAAGTTTGAAGGAAAAACTACTCCCTCTCTTAAGTTCAATGAGGCCAAAGGGTAGGAATATCCTAACAATGTATATTATAAGTAAAATGCACAATCGGAACCATCTTGTCAATAACCCCTAACCGTTTCTGAAGTTAAAGCTTCCAGCACAGGATTAAAGAATGAGATCCATCTTCTCATATTTATCTAGACTATGATTTATTAGACAGCAAAAATTAAGCAAATAGAAAACTTTGCCTCAATAAGGAGTGTATTAATTCCACAATAGTGAAAAAGTGCAAGCACATTTGAACAAACTCACATTTCAGTCTCAGAATGTCAAAGGAGCATATAGGAGTTAAACAGCATATAAAACCTTAAAAGCCACATGATCGCACATCAATGACATTTTCAACGAAGCTCTATGATAAAGCAGTTGAAAACTAAGAGAAAAGGCATAATATTAGATGAAGTTTACCTGGTCATGACTAACTGATAGCAAATATTCACCAGACCTAGCCCACGCGATATCCGACACTGCGCCAAAGTGACCAGAAGGGACCTTCTGCGGTTGCCAGTTGTCAAACTCAACTCCCATGTTTTTCCACATATGGAAAGATCCGCCATATCCATGGGCTAAAATAGCATCTCCATTTGGGCTCCAGTGCCCTCCATAAAACCCTAGAGCACAATGACTTAACTCTCCAACAGTTACCATATTCATCCATATACCAGAGGTCCGTTCAGGTTGCCAGATCATCATCGTCTTATCCATCGATGCTGATAAAAGGCTTTGAGGTTGATCATAGTCAACACCTCCAACTGATGAACTTAGTGGTGGTTGCCATTCAACTGAATACACCCAATCTTCGTGTCCAATCAGCAGAGACTCTAGGGAAATCTGATATGAGGAAGAGCCAACTACAAATTTTGGACCTTCAATATACGAAGACAAACTTATTTCTTCTAACCCATCAGAATTAGCTGATGCATTGCGCAAACCCAACCTCCATATTCGAATGCCTTTGTCTTGGGATGAACTCGCTAGTAGAACACTTGGTAATTCTCCATCTTTGCATAATGGCAAAGAGAAGTCCAAATTCCGGATCCAATCAGTATGCCCTTTTAATTCACAAGCACGGACGAACTAGGCAGATAAACAGAAAAGCAAACAACCCGCAATTATTCAAACTGATGTACAATTGAAAGAATAAGGCTATAGATAACAAACAATGCCAATATTACATACTTTTCCAGTCCTCTGACCACAATAGAGATGTATCTTGTTATCTAATCCCCCCATTGCCAGGATTAGATGCCCAGTTTCTCCAGGCAACTCTGACAAAGACAATGCAACCATAGGCTTTGAACCAATCGAAAGACTCTCTAAACACGATAATTTGCATTCACCTAGAAAAAATCATTTTAATAAGTTAATACTTAATAATACCAGAAGAATTCGATATAGGCATTACTTCACAATGAGAAAGAACAATTGAATCATATACTGCATTACTTATAGTAAACCAACTAAATGTGGAACCACAGAAATTTGTTTATTTTCTCAAGATAAAAATGCGTACTAACCTCCAGAAGAAGATGGTAGGCACAACTCCCAGACACAAACTATACCATCGGAAGAAGTGCAGGCAAATACTGCTTGGGTTTGAGAAATCATAATCCCGGTAATGCATGTAACACCTTTCTTGTGTTGTTGTGGTAAAAAGAAGACGTGCCTCCACTAGGAAAACAATCATTTCAAACATGTTGGAAAATGATATGCGATAAGGATTTGATCAAGGAAATAAATGAGAATTCATTTTTCACATATGTTATATGTATCGTAAAAGACAGTAGTATACTTGACTTTCTAAGAGCCTTTTCTGAGAAAACTGATTACACCGGTATCTCAAAGAGAATTCCTCATCATAATGTAATGACAAAAACTCTTCATTAATTAAGGGGGAAAAGATAACCTTTTTCTCTGTAAGAGACAACTCCCATAAAATTATGGCACCTTCGGCATCTCCGGAAAGCAAATAGTGTCCCTCCAAATGTTTGGCTGTTAGCAGAAAACAAGACAGAGAACAATCGTGTTGGAGTTATTGCTTCACCAGACACAGTTTCCCAAGTGCAAATCATTACCAGCTTACTACTTATGAAACCTTTAAAAATAAACACATCTTTTGACCATAATTTCTACATAAATACAATATGCATATGAAGGTGTATTTAGTATGTGGATAAAAGGGTGAAAGGTTACTGTGGTAACATTTCTCTCCCCTTTAATTACGAGGTAAAAAGGAGGTAGAGGCACAAACATGACTACAATCAAAAGGCATATTTTCCCCTTAATAGTACTGCAATGGAAAAATTACTCTTTTTTCACAATAAGCAATCATTCCATAATCTTTTCGCTGCATACAAAATCTAGGCTGAAATGGTTCGGACTATCGATGTACAATACAAATCATTGTGAAAAGAAAGTACCTTTGAACGTGAACTTAGAACTAGGAAGCCAGTGGGTGCAGTTAACAGAGGCCTTGTGACCTGGCAATGTAGTTAAGATTTGTGCAGACTGTAAAAGAACAAGGAAAATTACAACACAGGTAAACATAGACTGAAAACTTGTTTATCTGCAATGTTTAAGCTAAAAAGTAACACCAGCAGAACTTAAGCTAAAAGAGCAGCATCTTTTCAATCTAAAATTACATCACAGGCAAACATAGACTAAGATCATGTTTAGCTGCAGCTTTTACGCTAAAAAGGTAACATCTTTTCAAGCTAAAAGTATTATGTTAAGACTTCTTAGGTCAGTCAAAATAAGAGCACTAAAATACGAGCACGCAAAATACATTGCAGATTATAAGCCCCAAACAAGATCGTAAAAGCTAAAAGGCTGGGATTTTTAAGCTCAAAATAAAACAAGCATAAGAGAAAGGTTAAATACTTGGGTAGAGCTTATAAGCTCAGCTTATTTGTTTTCCCTGGTATTAGGGCATTCCTACAGTGTAACTATTTTCAGAAAAAATTTATGACTAAAAATTCTACAAATAGAGGCTGAGATATAATCAACGCCCACATTAGATTGCCAAAAGTTAAAAATAGAACTGGGATGAAGAGTACTTTCCAAGAATTACTGTAGCAAGCACCTATGATTTAGGGGATTAAATAGCATTTTGATGCACTAGCGAAGGTTCTTAAGTTAAGACAGAAGCACATTTAGGTGCACCAATAGGAGCTTCCTTAAGCTAAGTAGCAATTGGTCGAGCTCGAACATATTTGCTTCTTTGGCCCAAAAAAACTTGAATTTTGAAACTAGACACCTCTTATCTTTTTTCTTAGGGCTTGTTTTGTTGCAACTTTTTCACTTAAAAGCTCACTTTTTTATGCGAAGATAAAAAGTTGAAAGGATCTAGCTTAAAACTTGCAATTTTAAGCCATTTGGGCTTGTTCGGTTGCAGCTTTTAAGCTCAAACTTTTTGACTTTTTTACTTAACAGATGAACAGTATTTGGTTGCACAGCATTTTCGTTAGAACGAACTTATTTGATGTTTTGTCCTAAAAAAACGCTATCTAACATCCAACCTTTTCCTTAGACCGAAAAAAAAAAGCTGATCTTTTTGCTTAAAAACATAACATCATTTTGCTCCGCAGCTTTAACCAGGATGCATCCAACTTTTTTTCGGAGCTAAAGTATTTTGTTGCGCAGCTTTAAGCTCAGCGTAAAAAGTAGAGCAGCAAAGAAAACAATCCTGGCAGCTAAACAGAAGATAAGTACAACTACGGGTTAAGAGAAATTAATTAAAATCAAAAAAACCTGAGGACAGAAGATAGAGACGGCGTTATGAGAACCAAAGGAGAGTAAGCCACACGCGCCCCATGACACGTTGTTGACAATCCTGTTGCATCCTGCTCCTATATACACTCTCTCCACCTTCGCCCCCATATCCCTCCCTCTCTCTCTATATATATATATATATATATGGGCAAGTGATATATATACAGAGAGAGAGAGAGAGAGCGCGGCTATGGAGAAAGAAACAAGTAACAACAGAGGTGTTGCAATGGTGTGAGGACCCATCCGGCCCGTTTTGGATGAGATTCGGGCCCAATTCTAAGCTCCAGCCCAGCCCACTCTGCATTTTTTCATTTCTTTTTCGTTTACGAATTTAATCGCCTAGACTGTGCTTTAATTTTAAATTTTGTGAGCTGCACATGCCTTGCTGGTACAAACAATTTAGATGAAATTCATTCTTTGGTTTTTTATCTTTGAAACTAAGGGCTTGCTTTGTTTTAATCTCAAACTTTTATACATAATTTTTTTTTCTTAAAAATTAGAACATATTGGGTTGTTTAGCCTTTTAATAAAGTTTTCTTTTTAGAGTAACGTAAATAAATTATATGTTTTAAACTCGATTCATCTAGTTTTAATCTGAACATATTGCTAATCGAATCGTAAAACCGATGCTACCGTGTGTTCCATCGGAACATGAGTTTTGGTGCGAAGAGAGGCGAAGGTTATGACAAATTTTAATTCATATTTATTCCACAAATGAGGTTTGTACAACTATGGGGGATTTTTGTCAAAATTTTTCCAGGATCTATAAAAACTGATTTTACAAAAACATTTCATTGCGCTTATTTGTATATTAATCCCATGCAAAAAAATGGCAAATATTGAAAGGGGAAGGACAAAATTTCCCTAGCATGAATTTCAAAAATCAAATCCCTAAAATAACTAATTTTCGATTGAGACATTTCCCTAATAATAATGTGGAAAAAAGAAAAAGGAGAGGAAAATAACATGAGAAACGTGGCAGTGGACTGATTTGCTTCTAGGAGCCGTTTTATATGGACTGGGCTACTGATTTTTAAATCAGTAGTTCAGATTAAGAAAAAAAATTATTTATTTTATTTTCAAAAATTTATATATTTAATCTTAATTGTTAATTAAAAAATCAAATGCATAGAAACGTTGAGCTGACTGTCCAGCATCTTGACAGGCAATCGCCCTTTATCTATCTATACATGTGTCTATCACTATTAGCAGATGATGCACACGCTATACGGGTGTCACTCAAAAAAAAAAAAACCAAAATTAAAAATTAAATAAAATTTTGACATACATGAACTCTACGCATATATCAAAATTATATACAACATACACAACTTAGATTTGAGTAAAAATAATTTACTCATAGGCTTTGGAACAGTGTGAAAAGCATTATCATCTCATACATCAATCATTTATGGACTTGAGTTGACCAATAAGTGTATTGATCACTAATGTTCGAAGACTACAAATAACTACTTTAGGCCATCTAAGAGAATAAACTATAATATTTGGAACCTATTACATCAACAAAAATAAAAAAGTTAGAGTAAGATAAACGATTCAATAATAAATAAGTAAAGAGGATATTACAATGAAGATTCGATAATGAACAAGTAAAGTAGGACCTTAACATTGTAAGTACCTGATTTTGATTAGATGAATAAGATGTTGATTTATTTTCCTCTAAGTGTGATCCTAGGAGAAGAAAGATTTCAATTAAATGACCAAGAAATAAATGTTATTTTGGATAACAAATATTGTGCTTAAAACTATAAAAGTAAATTCTTTTATATTTATACAAAAAATAAACAATATACATATGTGGCAGTGCAACTTACTATAAAAGTCAACAATACGCGCATCAGGATGTATAGGACAATAGTACTTCTTTGTACAC
The DNA here is from genome assembly GCA_001753735.1 of Embelia ribes. NCBI lineage: Eukaryota > Viridiplantae > Streptophyta > Magnoliopsida > Ericales > Primulaceae > Embelia > Embelia ribes. The sequence continues at coordinate 10,699 of MKEJ01061717.1, forward strand.
CATATTGCGAGTATACACATCTTCATCATTACGATAATATCCTTTTTTGATAAGCACCTTCGTCGTTTGTTGCGATACCCCTCTAGACAACGCGACATATAATTGCCCATGAGTGAACATGTGATCAGGGAGATAGATGCCAACATGAGGCATAGTTTGCCCTTGGGATTTACTCATAGTCAACGCAAAGCTAAGTCAAATAGGAAACTGCTTGCGGGTCATTTCAAATGGCATATTCGCACTCTCTGGCGGCTTCAAGTGGCTTCAGTGGAATCCTTGGAATAAAGCTCTTGTTCCTTGAAATGGACACGATAAAATCTCAACATAAATTAGCCTTGTACCATTACAAAAACCAACAGTAGGGTCTAGATTTCTTAGAAGTATGATCGGAGCACATTCTTTCAATCTTAATATATGGGGTGGCATTCCTCTCGGAGATAAAGAGTTTACAAATTCTTGTGGATACATATTATGTGTATTATTATATACCCTATCAAAAGAATAGTAGACTTTTTTCTGGCATGGGGAATTTATGAATGACTCTTTCATTCAATATATTGATATCTTCATTCAGAGGAGTAATCAATTTTATCAAGCATAAACCTTGCATCAGCAACATAATCTGCGATAATGGGATATATTTCTTCTATTAAAATATCGATTGATTCTTCATTGCACCATGGTATTATTATCAATGATGGTAATTTTACCATATCCCCATTTATGATTGGTTCAGAACTGTCTTCAACTCGGAGAAGAAAATCAACGAACTTAGGATCACTAAAAGATCTCATATTTTGTTTAAGGTGAAGTAATTGGACTTGACTCTACAAAGGTGACTTTACAATTGATACCTTGATAGTTTCAGTTTTCGTACCTTTTTGGATGATTGGTAGTATTTAGCGAAATTCACCACCGAAAACTAGTATTTTTCTGCCAAAAGGTAAATCTACACCCATTATATCTGACAAAGTACGACTCAATGCTTCAAGAACATAAAGATGCATTATAGATGCTTCATCCCAAATAATAAGTTTTGCACGTCTCAACAGTTCTGCTAAATTGGATTGTTTGGAATTGGAACACATAGACAATGGTTCAGGATTAAGTAGAAGCTTAAATCATGAATGTGAAATTCTTCCTCCTGGCAAAAGTGTTGTTGCTATTCTTGATGATGCAGTTGCAAGAGCAATATCACTTTTCTTTCTAACTGCAGCTAACAAAGTATGATATAAACAAGTTTTTCCAGTTCCACTAGGACCATCAATAAAAAATATAGCAGGTTCATTGCATTCAATAGCTTCTATGATGGTGTCAAATGCAAGCCTTTGGTCATTATTAAGTCTTGAAACGGAGTTGACATCCTCTTCTAGAATTGGAATGGAAAGCTTATCTTGTATAATTTTATGAAGTGTTGATTGATCATCAATATGAAAAGGAAATTTAGGAAGATTATAATCTGATTCACTTCTATTATGATGGCGTAAAAGACGATTGATATCTCCAAGCACTTCATGAAAAACTTACATGTTGTTTGAAATTGTAGAAGAATAATATTCACTAAGGTAAACATAAACCTCGTCCTACAAAGCCCGAACTCTAATTGGTTCACAATATACTAAGATCGTAACAAACAATCTTCTAAGCGTTGTTGGCATCCGAAACATCTTTGCTTTAAGTAAGCATTGTCTGATGGTATCATCGCGCTCCAATAAACCATGTTTCTCTGTTGTCTGCTTAAATGTTGAATATTCATGTCCATCTACAGTAAGTAAATCATCAAATGATGTCGCCCTTCTAACGTGATTTAATAAAACTCGTAAGAAAAATCTTTCTCCTTCAGATGGTGAAACTGTGTAAATCCTATCAATTACTCTCTGATTATTTCTCCATTGAAGCCATAAGTTTTCGGAATTAAACTATCTATAATATTGAGGAATCTTACAATATAAATAATTTCTCGCTGCAAGATAAAGAACATTCAATTGAAAGAATTCTGTAAGCATGGTTTTAAAGAAGTAGTCATCAGACAATAATGTGTGAAGATTTTCAAAAGCATAAAATCTGATGGACTGTTTGTTTAGGAGATGTAATTGTAAGCACTCAACTGTTAGATTCAAGAGACTCATTGGGAACTTGAATATTCTCCAAAATGCTTCGGGAGTAGAAATTCATCTTCGTCAACATATTATCTTATTTCATCATTGGAAGGAGGTTGACGTACTTCAAGTGAAGCACGATCGGGCCCCTTATAAATATACTTGTACAAGTATTTAACGTTTTGGATACTGCAATATATTTTGACATTGATATGACAATCGTACTTTAAAAGTAACCAAGATTATAAGGTACAACCCAACTATTGTCAGCATATTCTTCATTTCTATTTAATGGTACTTGTGGTCCTTCTCTTCTTTTATAAATAGGGTATGAATCACTTCCTAATCGTGTTTCTTCCGAAAAAGGCTTTGGAAAACCCCTTTAGCAATTTTTCGTCCCTTTCATACATGGTGCATTTTCATTATGTTGCCCACATGGACGGTGTATCATGTGTCTAAGTATTGCATTATGTAATTCAAGTTCAATAAAAATGTTTGGTATTTCTGCTCTCACAAATGCATTAAAATGCTCAGGTGTGTCTAACTTATTATCTTCACCCAAAATAAGAAGCATGTGTGCATGCGGTAAACCTCTTTTCTGAAACTCTATGACTTATACATACTCGATCACTTTTCCGAGAACATTCCTTGTTAGAATATCCTTTTTAAACCCTTCAAACCTATAATGGAATACTCATGAAACCAAGTTTGGATGATCATTTGAGGATTGACTAAGCAATAAAATTTCTTTAATTTCTGGCCAGTTAGGATTACATGTCATTGTAAGAAACAGATCTGGTCTTCCGTACTGCTGAACCAAAGCCATAGCATCTTGATAGCATTAACATATATCGTATGGGCTTCAAACAAATGATGAGGGTAGTATAGTTTTTCATATGATATTTCCTAAAAATACAGTTATATGAGTTCGATAATACAGTTGTATTACCTATAGTTACATTACAAAATGTAAAGCTCATACCTCCACAATTTTCACCGGCATGCAGCATATCGAGAAGTCCTTGGTAAAAAATAGCTCTAATATTATTCTGATAAATTCGAACCCATTTAAGTTTATTACTCTCAATTTTGACAAAATTATCTAATGCATATTGTTGCAGAAGCCTACCTCCTCTCATGGAACTAATCAGTCATTTGGACGAATTTGACATAAAAAAGACATTAATAAACTTTTATGTAAATGAGACTGGTATAGTAAAACAACTATTTCAATATGCACCTGAAACATGTATGAGTAGAAGTCGCATCAAGTTACTTTTGCACCTCTAGAAATTCGACAATCAGGATTCCATCCATAGGTTCTATAAGACAACAATAAAGGATATTGTAATGGATCATAAAAACCAGCTATATCTTGTACATTGTGAAGTTAGCTGCTAAGTGATTGAATGATTATATCTTTTTGTCTCATATTTCTTGTTTCTTTTGCACCAACTAAAACAGTTGCAACTTTTTATACATTGGAAAGATCATATTGTTGTTCGGATGAAGATTGTTCTTTGATTTGAAGACGACAATCATTTATATCCTCATGATCAGTATATGACGAAATGTATGTACAAAAGGATTATGGGTTTTTAAGATATACTTGATTTTTTCAATCAATTCACTATGAAGAGCACCATTTTCTCGAAGTCGTAGTTTCATGATCTGTATCATAGATGTATAGTTGCATATATCTGGGATGTTCATTTTCATTAGGTAAAAGATTCCCCGATCTTATGATATATTGCCCCTTGTGCACAAAATGTATATAACCCTTGTGTTCTGGATGCCAAGGTTTCATCAACATGGATGCCTATCGAGGTGAAAGAAAACACATGGTTATATAAATGAATATGTTGGCGGAAATGACAACCCAGAGTTGTTTGGTCAAAAAATAGTTCAACCACCTCCGCTGGAGATGATATTGGAGCTAAAGTGATAGATCCGTTATTGCAACACATGGACGATATTTCATGACGAAATAGTAGTGCTTGACAGTAACAACATAATGGTGACTTTGGTAAATGCAAGTTTTCTACTCCTTCATATTCGTGAAAATTCTGAGCACAACCGTAAACTCCTCGTCGCGAGACTATTTGAGTTTCAATGGGGCAAAGTTAAATCATATATGGGGACATCTTCTTGGACCACATAATCTCCATAGTTTCCATGATTAGGCAATAGTCACTCGAATATTTCAGTCTCAAAAACTAAATCTATCTCCTAAGGTTCATCTCGATGTTGGTGCTCTTGAGCTACAATACATTTTAACATTATAAAGTATAATAATAATATACATTTGAATATAAATTTTTATTTGAAATCTTTTAAAAATTAATTAAGTAAATATATCTTGAGCATGTCGAATTATATCATAGTAAATGATTATAAGCATATTTATTTTGAACAAGTATTTGGTAAGTTATATGATTGTATTAGATGACAAAATATAAAATAAAAATGTCATTAAATATAATTAACTTATATAAGCAAAGATTTATAATAGTCATCTACTATTAAGTACTATCAAATTCTATTGATGCTTCTCCATTTGATACACCATTTGATTGGTGTTGCTCATGTAATGCACCTCTCAATTTAAAATCTTCGTGTTCTACTTCATTTGTTGTACTACTTGATTCGCCTTGTTTATATGCTACATTGAATATATTTTATCTTAGTGAAGTTGTTAAGCTAGTGGAACCAAAATTTTAACAAATCATATGGAATGTAATGTAAAACATTTGAGTAAGTTTAATTATTTGTATAGATAGAATGTAAAATTGCAGTTAGCATGTGATGACTCATACCTAAAGCAGGAAAATTGTTGTTCGGGGCTGAGCTTGATTGTTGATTTGTTTGATGCCCCCACAATTCTTCTTAACAGCAAATGGTTGAGTTCACAGTCATTACGTCTCAACAATCTTCTTAAGCGTTCTGTTATACGGCGCCTCTGTAATCGAACTGAGTTTTCATTTGGATTCATATTTTGGATTCGCAATTGTTCCGACTCCCTTTGTTGTTATCTTCTTTGTTGAATATGTTCATCAGTCATGTGACAACGCCTACTTTGTTGATTTAAACAATTGTGTTCTTTAAGTAACGTTGCAGGATAATCTGCGGGAGCATTTGTAGTTTCCAAAATATGTCCAATTGCCACTGATCTTATTTGTACTAATATTAGTTGACAATTTGGTGCAATAAAATTTTAGAGGCAACAAAAAATTACTGAATATATTAATGTTTAAGGTGACCAAAAATATCAATAAGTTCTTAAATTGAATTTATATGACGGTAATCATGGTATTTGTAGTTATTAAGTGGTGGTATTTCTAGTTATTAGGTGGTTGTTCCCTACCACTAAAGCCAATTGGTTGAACAAGTACAAGAAAATACTATTGTTTTTTATCTGAGAATTAAAATTACATTTTTATTGCCCCCTATTTTCAAGAACTTCATTTCAATAAAAAAAAATTATTTGGAAAAAAATAGTTTTATAAACACTTTTTGTTTTCAAATTTGTATTTAAACAACATAGATTTATTTAATATAAATTATTTTAGTAAAATATTTTTAA
>MKEJ01061725.1:0-20257 GCA_001753735.1 Embelia ribes
TCAGCTCAATTGGTACACTCAGAATTCATAATTAAGTCAAAACACAACAATTCGAGTCAAAACCAACACTTTATTAATCAAAACTTGATTACAGCACTCAGATGAGTAAATTACATTATTATACTACTTCATTACAGTATAAAATGACTGTACAGTAACTCTACAGTAGTACTACAGTGTTGGCGAAAAATTGAGGCCTTATATCTAATGATGCATTACTACATGTAAAGCCCTAAAGATATGGGGCTAAAGTGCTATATATATATATGTGTGTGTGTGTGTTTTTTTACAAACTTGTATACTCACATGTTTAGTTGATTGTGAGTTGTTTGAACAACTCAATGATTCCTTTTGATGCAAAATTCACTTAGAAAGTGGATTAGATCTAATTGTGATGTTTTTATATGTTTTTCCTTGTATTAGATGGGTAACTAAAATTTGAGAGACAACAAAGCAAAGAGGTGAGAGAGAATGCTTTTCCCCTTGAGCAAAATCCAGTCATTCCGGGAGTGTTACTCCAAGATTTTAAAATTAAATTAAAATATTTTTTGATAATTACAAAAATTGTGAAAATTATACAATTCTTATATTTTGTTATACTAATATTATTTGTTGATTGGATACAATATCCTAAACTAATTTTATCAAGTGTCAAAGGGATTAAAGGTTGACATTTTGAAGCAAGCATCAAATTTAATATCCAATACGAATGCAATCAAGATGGCAACTCAAGGCATCCAATGGACAAATCTTCTATATTGTCCGACGACCTAGAGGTGCCAGAAAAAACCGTTGGACAACCATGTCCAAAGTTACACTTCAGCCAAAAAAAGATTGAAAAATTCTAAGGCATTTACCCTTTGTCTGACAGGTCTTCCGTTGACGGATAGGCATCGAACACCCTACTCAGAGTCGTCGGACATCCCAGTAAACGCATATTTTTAGCCTTCAATTCTTTATAGATCTTGTCGGGCAACTTGCATTTTCTTTCAATGGCCATATCTGCTCCAACACTATTATATATCATTCCAATACACATTTTAAGACAAGAAAATGTGCAAGAAACAATCAATCAAGTGAGAGCCTCAGCCTAGCATATTAATGATGAAAGCAACGATAATTGAATAGCAATTCATAATCAAATGATATAACTTGATAATTCCGATGAGTACTTATGATTAAAACAATTGTAAACAAATCTAAACTATGAAAACTAATGATTCTACTTCTACCACGCAAATAATCTAACTAACAATATAGAAACGAACATAAACGATGAACTAGTTAAATAAGCAAAGAACAACTCACAAACTTTTATTTAAAAGTTGAATCTCCACCAGTCTTCTCAAATCTACACCAAGAATAATAGAATGAAGAATAATCTCCCTTAAACAATAGGATCAATTCCTTATATAATATCTAAAACATGTTTATTCTGTAGTTTCCTGATTTGCAAATATCTAAAACTTCCTAAAACTGCATTTATTTTTTGTTGAATCTTTTTTAATATCAGACCTAGTTGGATCAATCCAACTCAGTTTGATGGTTTGGATCGATCCAAGTGCTCTTGGACCGATTAGTTGGCAGACTTTCCAGCTTCCTCCTTTGATACTTCTCTTATCACTTTTACTCATTCGCAAGTCTTTCAATGGCCCAAAATCTTCACCTTAAGTCTTGGAAATATATGCATCTTTACTGCTGCGTCAACTGCCTCGTAAAACGTACAATTAAGCCTTTTATCTGTAACAAATAAATTAAAAACCGTAATACCGAAATATAACAAGTGTTACACAATATATGCAAGACTGGAATTATTAACTTTTAGCTATTCTGTATTTTTGGCGATTAAAATTGGTAACATGCTATGACTGGAATCATGAGATTTGGATTGAGGATCATAACTCGAGGAGAATGATAGGGATCTGAAGGGAACATTTTATGTTATTTAATTATTATTTTTGTTTTTCCGCTGTCTTGCTTTTGAAATTGGGCTTTGTACTTGGGATCCTATTTAATTATCCTAGAAGATCAATCAAATAATAAAACGGAAACGGAAACTAAGCAACCTCTTGTTATCTCTTTCATCCTTGATGCTGTGCACTTTTCTTCTACTTCATATCGCTACCCATATTTTGATCTTAATGTACTTTACTGTGCCATCTGTGTGTATAAAACTGCAGAGAATGATCCATCAACATTTTGAATGCCAGAGCTGCTGTGATCTGTGAACTTATTGTCTTATCCATTATTCCGATTTTTATTATCAAAACTTTGTCGTAAACGAACGAGCCAAAGCAATATGGATCAAATCACCAACGTCATGGAGTTACAGGCCATTGCAAAGGAGAAATTACCGAAAATGGTATATGACTATTATGCATCCGGTGCAGAGGACCAGTGGTCTCTCCAGGAGAACCAGAATGCATTTGCAAGGATCTTGTAAATTTCTATCTTGACAATTAAAATTTATGCAGAGACAGATTATGCTGATTAAATGTGTTAATACTATGAAAGATTTATTTCAGAAGAAAAGTTGGCGTTACTTTCTATATATACATGTACTAACAAGTAAGAATACAGGTTTCGGCCTCGAATACTCATTGATGTGAGCAGCATAGACTTGACGACAAACGTGTTGGGCTTCAATATTTCAATGCCCATCATGATTGCTCCATCAGCTATGCATAAGATGGCCCACCATGAAGGTTGACACTCTTGCTTTCTTGTTCCTTTTGGTTATGTTTTTTGTTCCATCTTCTATGATGATTTGATACATTCGCTCTTAATAATGTTGCAGGAGAGTGTGCAACCGCAAGAGCAGCATCTGCTGCTGGCACAGTTATGGTAACTCTTCTTCCTCTTATTGTTCTCTTTGCTACTAAGTTTTTTGATATAATTTTGGTTTTACTTACGCTTACTTGTTTCGATTTATGCAGTAACTTTATTTCATAGGTGAAGAGTGATGACTTTACATATTAAATTCTTGTAATGCTTTGCTTTTACCAGACGTTGTCCACTATGGCTACTTCCAGTATTGAAGAGGTTGCTTCAACAGGACCGGGTATTCGGTTTTTCCAGCTATATGTGAGTCACCCCAGTGAAACATTAGGGATCGGCTTTATTCTTTATTTTGATTTATTATCTTTTTCCAGCTATTTTTTTATGTTTCCGACTTATTTAATGATTTCCGTATACAAATGAACGTGAACATTGTAGACTGGAAGTTTTATGCCTCTTAAAAAAGGTTTTACCCACATAATTTTCAGGTATTCGAAAACCGGAATGTGGTGGCACAGCTAGTCAAAAGAGCTGAAAGGGCTGGTTTCAAGGCGATCATTCTTACAGCTGACACTCCAATTCTTGGCCGAAGAGAAGCTGATATCAAGAATAGGTGTCACTTTGACAGAGAACAATTATTTTGAGTTTACTATACTATGCATGAAAGCTCAACATTTTCACCTTTTTTAACTAAAAAATTAGGTTATTTTTCTTGTATTTGAAAATTACGCTGTGTCAAGTTTCAGATTTACTTTGCCACATCCTCTGTCTTTTAGCAACTTTGTGGGGTTAGATCTTGGAAAACTAGATAAGGTGAACAACTTTAACTGTAGGCTTGTGATTTACTTTTACTTCCTGTCCCTATCTGTGGTTGATTATTTGTGTGATAAAATAGACCGATGACTCTGGTTTAACTGCATACGTTAGAGGAGGACTTGATCGTAGCCTTAACTGGAAGGTGAGTAATGCTTTTTAGTACATTATTTCTTGACCTTATTTTGAGTTTCTTGTTGTTTCATTGAAGTGACTTTGTGATTTTTCTGTAGGACATTAAGTGGCTTCAGAGTATTACCCACTTACCAATCCTGGTAAAGGGTGTGCTAACTGCTGAGGATGGTAAGCACTATCATATTGCCAAAACGTAGAGGTCATTGTCATCTTCATGCAGACCTTATTATTAACTTTTTGTTATATTTTGTTTACCGTAAAAATAATGCAGCGATACTAGCAGCACAAGCTGGAGCTGCAGGAATCATCGTGTCTAATCATGGAGCTCGTCAGCTTGATTATGTCCCTGCAACAATTATGGTTTTAGAAGAGGTTCTTTTCTTTCTTTCTCTTATATCATTATTTTTTCCTTCTTTTCCTTGAGTTTTACCGTTGAACATTTTGTGACTGGATTAAGTTTTCTAAATAGCATGCTACCTATTGTGATTACATATATTTTTCCTTTCTTCATCTTAATATACAGATTGTCAAAGCAATACAAGGTCGAATTCCTGTTTTCCTCGACAGTGGGATTAGACGAGGGACAGATGTCTTCAAAGCATTGGCTCTTGGGGCATCCGGTGTATTTGTAAGCCAATAAAATGTCTTGCAACCTTTGTTGAAAAAATCACCTTAGTTTTCTTTTTTTCATTTTGCTGTGACATGTAAATATTAAAATTCGATTTTAAATTAATTATTTTTTGGGGTTAAATCATGCGGACTTGCAGATTGGTAGACCAATATTGTTTGCATTGGCTGTTCATGGAGAGGCTGGTGTGAGAAAGGTCCTTCAGATGCTACACGATGAATTTGAACTAACAATGGCTTTGAATGGGTGCCGAACGCTCAAGGAAATCACTCGCGACCACGTCACCGCCCCATGGGATGGTCCTCGTATAGCTCCGAGGATGTAAATGTAAAAGGGCAAGCCTACTTTTAATGAAAGTTTATGCATTTTCATTCCACCCTTGAGTTATACATAACTTATTGAGCTACCATTCTTTGGGTGAGCTGCGTGTTCATATGAGAATTACTACAATTATTACAGAGTTTTGTAACTTATTGAGCTACCATTGCAATTGAAATAAGTGGGGGAATTGTGGGCTGTGAAATGGAAAACATTGTATCAAATCCATCTTACATAATCATTGTGTAATAAATTTAAAGGTTTACGAGGGTTTCTAATGGAAATCATGTTGCAGTTTTATCTTTTTTCAGAACTTAGCGATACCCAAAATTTGAAATTTGTCACTTCTTATTAGGGACGACTAGCAAAGGTTCTTCCTTTTGTAACGTGACATCGAATATTCCATTCACATCTTGCTTGACGGATCTTCACCATTCGAGAGGGACCATTGAAAGCTATGTTCCAAATAAGACAATATCAAGAGGACTAGATTACTGCCTGAGGATAATCCTGGGCATTGTCTTCTTCCTGATCCAAATGGTAAAAACTCAAAATCATGACCTTTGAAATCTAAACCCGAGCCAAAAAACCGTTCTGGTTTGAATGATAACGGGTCTTTCCATGCGTTTGGATCATGCCCAATAGCCCGCACATTGATGAGGATTTGAGAATCCTTTGGAACTGTGTAATTCATCACCTCACACGTATGTATAGCACGGTGAGGGATTAAGAACGGAGTGGGCACGTGGATTCTGAAAGCTTCTTTTACACAAGCGTGTAGATATGGGAGACGAGGGATATCAATTTTTTTGATGGACTACGATTTGGTTTCTCTTTCGAGAGTAGCTCGGCCATCGCCCATTGTATCGTTAATGCTGTAGTTTCTGTGGCTGCACCAAACAATTCCTGTAGGAAAAATAAAATCATATTTTGGTTTGATGTATACCTCGTAAAAATTTTAGTAGGTAGTCTGATAGAGAAGGATAGTTGCACACCCTAACCAAGTGAACTATTTGTTCATCAGCGAATCCATTTGTAACCAAAACGTCCAAGAAATGTTTAGGCTCGGACCTGTTTTCCTCTCTTCTATCTCAGAGTATCTCTCCACACAATACCTGCAACCTTATAGCATACTCCATCGCCTTTCTCCGAAGTCTCTGTGGGTTCCACTTCCCCAATACGGAAGGGTACAAATTAACAATATTCAGAGTGATCAACAATTCCTTGAGGGCCGTGACAATCTCCTTGAACTCACTTGCCACCTCACCCTTTAAATCGATAAAATCCATGGAAAATGAGAGGTTAGAAATCGTGTTTGAGATCGTTGTATGCACGACGGCTCTGTGGTCTGTACCACATTCCCTTAATTATCCTTTAAAAATTCAAGCATTTCGGCCACCTTCTTTTTTCTCATTGCCGTCTGTTGTTGGAAATTAACTCGAACGAGTCAAATCAATCATTTACTAATGACAACAAGAAGAAAAAATAATAGTAAGGCTTCATTATATTCCAAATTTTCAATAGTTTAGCTTTTTCACTCATTATCATGATTTCTAACGTTTGATATTATTGTTGTGATGCATATGCATAAGAGACAGAAGTTTCATGTGTCACCCAATTACTGGTTTAGGGTTTGTTTGGTTCCAGTTTATAGGATTTATTTATTTTTATCTTTTTCTTTGCGCAAAAAATTGGTTTGTATTTGGAGTTTGGACACTTAACCATCAAATTGATTTTTTGGGGGATTTTTAAACCAAAAAAAGCTAAAGATTGAATTATAATGCATGTAACTTATAAGTTACAGTTTTTCAGTTTTTTTGCACAAAAGTTGAACAATGTTTAGTTGCTCAACCTAAATAAATTGAAAATTTTAAATTAGATATATTAAATTTTTTTATTAAAAAATAAATTGACTTTTTTGCTGAATAATTGCAACAAAATTAAGTAATTATTGCTTGTTACCAAAACCAAACTCATAATTACCGAGATATTGTTTTAAACCGGTAACTCCTTTATGTTGTGTAAACTATTTTACTCCAAAAACTCTTCCTGTAAACTTGTATACAAAAAGGTTTTATATAATTAGAAAGTTTGCAAGAATTATAATAAATTATATTTAATTATTTTTGTATAATACTAATACCTTTTGTGATACTAACATATAACTATATTTGTTATCATGTTATTCTTATATCCTAATAATAAATAAAATTAATACATATTATTAATTTGAAGAGTTATTTTCCTATAATTTTGTAAACACTTTTTCATTTTAGTGTCCAATATTTTTAAAGAAATTATTAGTTTCTATTAATTGTCAATGTACGAATTGATATACAAAAGGTTTGTGTGAAGCCTAGTAAGCGTGTACTCCCTCTGTTATTTTTGAAGTGTTGGTAAAATGATTTTTTTTTTTTAAAAAAGTGTCATTTTTATAAGAAAGAATTAGCGTATTAATTATTTTTACTAAAAAAATAAAAAATTAATTAAATTTATTAGAAATACTTTAGTTCATTTTATATTAATTAATTATTATTTTAATTAGTGTGTCTAAATTTAAAAGAACACTTATATTATGCATTTCCAAATCATATTTTTGTAAATTCGAATACCGGCGAAATTTTAGTAATTTTAAAAACCTGCAAATACGGTCTCACCCACTGCTAATTAATGTCTCCACCCCAGAATTAAAAGTCTCTCTCTCTGTCTCTCTGTCTCTCTCTTTCACTCTCTCTGTGTTATCCATGGCGCGTTCGCACCTCCCATTTCTCCTTCTCTTACTCCTCGTCATCCACACCTCCCTATCTCTCTCTCAGCTCGAAGACACCACCACCCCTTTGCAGCTCACAACGGATCCTCTGGAGTGGCCCACATCACTTGCAATGTACGACGATGACGTGGAGGACGGAGACCCAACGGTCGGCCGACGGTCACTCTTCTGGTGGAGGACAACGCGGTACTACATTTCGTACGGTGCACTCTCGGCCAACAGGATCCCGTGCCCCCCACGCTCCGGCAGGTCTTACTACACCCACAACTGCTACAAAGCGCGTGGTCCAGCCCACCCGTACACGCGCGGCTGCTCCGCCATTACTCGCTGCCGCAGGTGAACCAATTACACGAATGGTCCCCGTAGTTTGTTAGAAAATTCTATTTGGTCCCCGTTGATTCAATTGAAACATTAGGAGTCTCTAAATTTTTAAGAGGTGACGGAAATTGACCCAACCCGTAAGAAAATTGAAGTACTTAAATCATTTGAATAGTGTTTTTTCCCCCCTAATATTTATAACCTTAAAGTTCTCAATTTAGATTAATTTATCCCGAAATGATCTACAAATCGTCCCTTGATATGTTGTAATCTTGTAGGGATAAGTTTTTGCCCACAATAGGGACCAATCTTGTCACAAATTCTAACGTTTGGGAGTTTTAGTGTTTCAATTGAAACTAGGGGCCAAATAGAAATTTGGATGAAACTATGTGGACCATGAATGTATTTATTCCTGGTAATACACAATAATGCATCTAAGCCGTTGATCCGGCAACGTGTTATTTGCAAATGGCGCTACTTTAGCCTTATGAGATTAAATATGTTTTAGCAGTTAAATAAATTTGTTGTAATATTAGTCTTTTGTGTTGTGCTCGTGCTCTTTGCCTGATTTCGGATGGAACTATTGTTAGTTTTTTGTTGTATAATTAGTCTTTTTAATTTGTTGTGCAAGCCTGGTACTTTTATAATCTACTTTTGTTGTTTTTTTCTCCCCATATTTGTTAGGCATTGTTACGAAGTACCACTTGTTTTCGGAGAGGGACAGCAGAGGGTGCGGGGTTGGTCCATTTATTTTTAAATGTGTGGTTGAGATTAAAAGAACAGGTCCCCATAAAATTTTAATTAGAAAAAAATTGATTTAATTTCAACCGTTGATCTTAAATTAAACAGTCCAGATGCGCCGGACAGGGGTTGCCCGTCACCGGGCCGGGCAGCCATCCTTGATCCCTTGTTTTCTGTACATCTCTATTTGTCAAGAATTGTGTAATCCTATTGTGATTATCGATCTTAACCTTGCCACGCCAGCACGGTGGTGGTGGTTGTGTCGTAAAACTACATGTTTGAGCGAGGGCAATAGACAATAGTTATAGCACCCCTCTTTCTTTAACAGAAAATAGGGGGCTTGCAATTTTCATTCATAGGAAAAAGTTCGTTGAAGTTGTGACATTGCTAGGGTTTGTCATGGGCGGAAGCTTGAGGGTTTGTCTCAAGGTAGCCCGCTACTTACATTTATGCATTGCAGACTTTACCAACTTAATTTGCACGCTGCTGATTTTTTAGGACGACGATGTACCCGAGTCTTCATTTTTTCACATAGACGTTAACCGGGACGTAAATAGAGTGACGGCAAAATCTTCACGGTACTTTAAAAATCTCTGTAATACATCAAAATTTGGGGTAAAAAATATTCACTCAAAATTTAAGTGCTGTGAATTATGCCAGCTACCCTTATAGCAACTTGCCTAATAATCCCAAAAGAAAAAGGAAATTAAAACTTGCCTGATAATTCCGGCAATAATTTGTAGTCCTTTTTCAGTATAGGCTTTAAAGAGCAAACCACTTCCTGTGGTCTTCAATTGAGCATGCTTTTCTTTTACTATATATATGCCAGTTTGCTTCATCTTTATTGTCATGTTTCACCTTTTAGATATTCATAATAAAATTTCCATAAATTGTGCATATAAGCTTTCCATGCCCTAAACAACTACGAATAATATAATTTGTTCGATGTTAACAGAAAAAGGAAGATATTTAGTCGTGTTGGAAACGAGCAAGATAATGTTTCTAAGGACAACGTCTTTTCGCGTCCCGCACATGGTTTCCAATCATGTAATCGATAGGTACTTATTCCCGTCCACTTTACGTCATCGCAAAAATGTAATTTAACACACATTGCAGCTTCATCTTTCAAAATATAGTGACTATTTTGTATTTATATAAAAACTTGCTAATAAACCTTTAATTTCTTCAAATATGAAACCATTCAAAAAAGTTTACATTCCTAGCAAAAATCATTTGGTCTCTGACCACATCCTACTCCAATTTAATTACAGATCAAGTGAATTAACTAATTCACCCCCGTATAATCTGCTAACAAAATTATATCATAATCAACTACAACTACCTCACATTGATCCAACCGTCTGGGACAGAACAATGCAGCCCCTAGGCACGTCACCAGCTCCCGCAACTGCCCTCCTATCGACTGCACGGACTCTGAATCACCGGTCTACCAAGAGTATTCTCTCGGTGAGATTGAACAGTAGAACATAGCCCTCGTTTTTTTTAATTTTTCTTTTTTTTTTTTTTTTTTTTTTTCTTTCTTTCTTTTTTCTTAATAATCAACAACCAAATTAAACACTCCAGGCAATTTGGAAACCATGGAGCTGTCCAGGGCCCAAAGAAAAGTTCAAAAGCAAACAAAAACTACTTATCTCATAATGATAAGCATTGCAGGGTAAATTAAAATATAAGCCACTAAATCATTTATTTCCTAGAGAACTATTTACCTTCGCTTATTAAAATGGAAGAGAAAGTTTCTCCATGAGCACAGTAACAATATTAGAATGAAGCACAAAAATTTTATTAATACAAAGTAGCTGAACTTGTGGTCACTTTATAGATTGTCTACGTACCTTTTTATACATTAAAGGTTCAAGCCGCACGTAGTTCTAAACTTCTAGTGTATCATTACAATATCACTCCGATTATAGTGGGAGTGATGAGAAAACTAAACAAACAAAAAACTATCTAAAATGATCTAATCTTCTTCTTGTCCAGCCTTCTAGTTGCTTAATCTCGAATCCTCTTACTCTTGGTATCTTTTTGGTGTTGTTGCTCTGCCTTCGGGTCTCATCAGAAAGAACTGATCCCGTAAATCTTGGTGACATGAATATCTGGCCATCGATTACACTTATCTTGATGTGATTGAACTCTTTGAGACAGTGACATGTCATGAGCCGCTTAAAACTCTCCGCCAGTGACGATCCCTTCACCTTCTTCAATCTGCTCGATGGTACTTTGGTTACTGAACAAGTCGATTACGAGGACTTGTAATTGTCAGCCCCAATCGAATGGTCTCTAGGTGAGCTCGGAAGAGGAGTAGTTTGTTCACACCATTGATCAACAATGAAAGGATGATCCATCAGCATCCAAGCAGTCCATCACTTTGCAGGATCCTTGATGAAAATCTTTCCCAAGAAATCTTTCGCTTCAAAAGATAAGTCTCCGGATATCTCGGGAATCTCATCGCACAACACGATCCTCATCATCACAGCCACTGCATGGACGAGGCTTCCATAATGGAACTTCGGAGAACATCTCCGCTATCAGGCACCCTAGAGCCCGCACGTTCGCTGGAGGATCCTGCTCGAACTTGGTCTAAGCCTCTAGGCGAGAGATATAAAGGCGTACTGCCATCCTGAAATCGGCGATCTTCACGGCTTCGTTTCGGGCATCTTTAGAAGACGAACTCAGGAGTATGTTCTCAAGCCTGAGATCACGGCGCACATAACCCTTCTGATGTATGTACTTAACCCCCTCGAGTATAGACTTTGCATATCACCGGATCTCAGATTCAAGAAACTGGCCATTAATCTGTTTCTTTAACTTGTCGGCTAAAGTGCCACCGGATGTATGCTCCAATAACAGATTATACATCTTTTTACCCTTTTCGAAACTATAATTTCCACCAAAACATTTAATATTCAAGATCAACTTCTCTTACAAAAGCATTAAAGTTTGAGAATGATTAGAATATGATTTTATTGCAATGATTTGAGGGATTTTAGGGCCCTGTTTCTTCGGTCTTTCTAAGCTCGCGGTTGAAAAGCCTCCTTTGCCAATTATTTTGCCTTGAGTCTACTCCATTGATGGCATCTCGAAAGGGTTTTTGAATACTTTTCAGCGGTTACTACGTTGTTGTTTTTTTGCTTTTTTTCGTATTTTATAATAGGCTGATTCTTTTTGTATATATATATATATAGTATGATATGGGTTTAGGACGATATGCTTGGAAGTCAAGTTACTAATACCATATGCTGATATTAAACATGCATACGATATAGATTCCCCCCCCCTAAAATTTAGGATATGCTTGGCAGTTTCTATTTCGTTATAATGTGTTTTCCTATTTTGACAGGGTTGTATTAATTTTAGGATGAATTGCAGTTTTAGTCTCCAAAATTTGGCCAGAAGTTCTATTTTATCCCTTTTTAGTGAAACAATCTTAGCCCAAAAAGATTAAAAAGCCACGGTTTAGGTCCAACATTTGGAGAACAGTTTGAAATTGACCCTCTAGTTAGTGGTTTTTTTTTTCTTTTTTCTTTAAAAAAAATTAAAAGGTCTAATGTATAGTATGCACTCAAAGAAGATGAAAACACCACAAACAATCAAAAGGACAAAATTCTTCGAAAATAACCACGCGTGGGTCATTTGGTATGATTTTTGCAATTATAAAAAGGACCAGTTGTGCCATTTTCTCAAACCTTGAGAATAATTACTACAATCATAGTCTGAAATATAACGAGGAGTAAATTTTTGATTGAAACAAAGGGAACTGACTACTTTGGTAACTAACCATCACTTTTCTTGTCATTAGTAGGTTGGAAATATGCCGAGAAGAGTCGAGTTTTTGCATGTTGAGACTCCGTTCTTTAATTTAGAAGGTTTGTCGAGACTTGACTCGTTTAATGGACAAGCCTTATTTTTTTGTTCAAGCTCGACTAATACTGGTCCGAACGGAGCTTGGGCATCCTAAAATACTTTGGCTTCTTTAAATCTATATATATCACTTGGTATTGATTTAGCAAATATTTTAAAAATACATCGTTAACTTGAATCTGTTATTGAATTGTTAATTTATAACCACATACTTGCACATATATATAATTATTATATTATTTTATATATTTACTTTAATATGTTGCTAAAAAATATATTATTCAAGTAACATGACAACTATTATTCATTTATATTGGATTCATTTTGAACTATATATGTGTCTCTGTCTGTAAATTTAATCCTCTAATTTTAAAAAATATATAAACTTATTTTAATAAATATTAACCAAAAGAAATGAGTTAGTGGTTATTTAGGCTCGGGCTGTTTAATCACAAGTCCAATTTGGCTATTCATGTTTTACTCATTTATTAAATAAACGAGCTCAATCCGAGACCTTAATGAGTTGAGTCCGAGCTTGTTCATGAGTGACTCAATTAATTTGCATTCTCTAGTCATTAACGATGGAACCGTCCTCTTATTCACGAAGCTACTCAACCGATTCCTAACCTAACTGCGAAATCTTTAAATCAAAGACCTAATTGATCAAAATACAAAATAATAGCCACCATCCCCCATCATAACTATTTACCCCAATATATACTTGCATCTTTTATGGGTTGCCCCATTAGCCTTACGCATAGTATTTTCATTTGGAAACCGGACCCGAGAGACATTAACAAAATCTGCCTACTCAACTTGCGCTCAAAGCCCTAACGAAAATATGCGTCCCAAACTACCGTGGAATTTTATTACAAAAAATAAACCTCCTTCCGAGAACAAAATTTTTTCTCTAGCTTGTGGCTCAGAATCGATTACCCACCCACTTCACATTTCTGGAACAATGGTCTCCAAAGACCTCGTCCTTTCTGTAACCATAAACAAGAAATGCAAATGCCCATTTCATGGGGCTGTCCTTATTTTTTGGGATGTTTGATCAGGGAGTATAACTCCCTCATAATTTTAAAAAATTTATTAAATATTCTATATTTGAGTATTAATTTTTTTTATGTGGTTACAGCTCCTGTTTAAAAAAATCTTTTAGCCATTTTCAATATTTAATTTCCATTTTTTATTCTTACCTCCGCCCCTACTTATTTTGATTATATACGAGGGCTTTGACTTCTTATATAAGAAAATTTCACAAAACTCACATTCTCCACGCCATCTACGATCTCGTAACTAATAAACAACATCAGTTGGCTTTTTAAATTAGTTATTTTTCTTTGGAAATTATGGTCCTTGCGTGATGAGATTGTCTTCAAGGGTAAATTATACTTTGCCCCCATGAGGTTTCTAACAATTTCATAAACCTCCCTGAGGTTTCTGAAATTACACTGTGCCCTCATAAGGTTTGGTGGTCATTGTAGTTTACCCCAAAATTACTAGGGGCAAAGTGAGTGTAAAATTATTTATAATGAATAACTAAAAAATTTACTAAAATACCCTTTAAATAGTATCTTTTGCATAATTTTTTGTTAAAAAAAATATTGCATACAAATATAATATATTTTTCTTAATATGATGATATTTTTCTTTAATATTACCTAATATCAATCTCAAAATTAATAAAATTAGAAAATTAAATCGAACTTGGGTTATAAATGGGTGCAAAGTGTAATTTCTAAAATCTCATAAGGTAATCGGATATTGACAGAAACCTTACGGGGGCAAAGAATAATTTACCCTATCTTTAATAATGTGCCCACAATCCCAACAAGTTACAATTTTATGTTCAACTCGCATGTCATAGGTTGCCTCATCAAACACAAACATATTTAAAAACATATTATCAAACTAAAATTTTCTATTTCTTGGGTCCCCAACACCAGCTTTCCTCAAGTTAAACGTCGATGGAGCTCGTTCATCCACTTCCCCGTATAGTGGTGCAGGTCGCATAGGCCGAACCGTCTCCTCATTAAGCGCTAAATTATTGGCTCTATACTGGGGTCTTTATTATTGTCATTTGCAACAAATTAAACGCATTCTCTCTGACTAAGACTCTACTTCACTTATAATGATTCACATGTCACAGCAGGAGCTGCACCCACGGCTCCAAATACTCTCTGTTGATATCATGATATTACTGGACTCTTATTTCCGTCTCGGTCAATTATATATATCGGGAGGCTAATCAAGTGGCGGAGATTTTGGGAAAAGTAGCTGATTGCTATTGTAATGTTTTTTGGAGTGACTCTATACCTTCCTTTATTTTAAATATACTCTCTAATGATAAGCCCCGGAAACAAACAGTTCGTAGAATTCCCACCATTTTGATTTCTAATTCCGTAATACTTAAAAATTAATAAAATACGTTTTGCTAGTTGAAAAAATAAAATAAAAATAGCATGTAGTAATTTCTTCATCGTTCTTAATCTTCAATGCACTACGCTAATAATACATATAGGAATTCTTAATTGTCTTAGAAAACCCTGAGACTATGTCGAGACAGTGAAAAATCCCATATATAAGGAAACAAAAAATGATACTACGAGATAGAGTACAATATAAACAAAAATAGAGACTAAGCACCTAGCTATTCTTGCCTGTCAAAGCGAGCTCTTTATATACTGGAACTTTTTTTTATTGGAAATGCTATCTCCCTATTTAGATTTCGAATTTGCGCAATTAATTACTGCCTCTCTCCCTAAAATTCCCTAAAAGTTAGAATCTTTTTTAGTTTGTCCCAAATTATAAGTTATTTTTCTATTTTAAAAAAAGTGTAGATAAAATTGGACTATATGTCCTTATTTAATGTCATCTTTTTACATTTTCTTTTCAAGAGAATCTCTTCTATTTATGAGGGTAAAATTGATTTCTCTCTTTGAATTAAATGAATTTCATTAATTCAAGTGAAATTAAAAATAGACCTATATTTTAGAAACGGAGAGAGTACTTCATAATTGATTGCAAAATATAACTTATTTATCGAGATACATTATCTACTAATACGACTCTAAAGCTAAGAAAATATGTTTCACCAAATGGCACACCCCGGTGATACTTATTATCGGATTAGTTTAAATGAACATTATCATTTTATTTATTTGATACACTTTCATAGTAAGATTTTCTCACCAACCAACCCAACTAGGATACTTGAGGATATGCTGAGATACTTTGCTTCAAATTTTACATAAATTAATATATGAATATAGAGCATGTTTATTAAAAAATGTATATCAATTTGATGTTACAACAAACACTTGTAAATTAATTTTGTTCACACGACCTCATAGAAAGACCGCCTTTGAGTTTACCAAAGTTGCAAAATTATTGTCAAATGAATATACACATTGGCGGATCTAGAAGATATAAGTATAAAATTTATGAGATGACTGAAGCTACGTAAAAAAAAAAATTACACTGAAAATTTAATATTAAACTATTAGTCCTTAAAACTGTATTAACTAAAAGTATAATGTGGCATATTTAAGTTATTTATCTTGCATATATTGTGTGAAATTGAGTATATTTCGATATTATGAGTTTTGATTTATTTGATGTAGATAAAGAGCTTAAGTGGGCGTTTTATAAAGCAGTTGACGCAACAGTGAAGATGCATGGATTTCTAAGACTTGAGGTGATGATTTTGGCCATTGAAAGACTTGCAAATGAGTAAAAGTGATAAAGGAAGTGTAAAAGATGAAGCTGAAATGTCTGCCAGCTAATCGATCTACGTGCAGTTGGATCGATTAGGTTGGATCAATCCAAACCATCAAACTGATTGATCCAACATCAGTTGGATCGATCCAAATGATTCCGATATAGAAACTGATTCAACAAAAGATAAATGTAGTTTTAGGAAGTTTAAGATATATGCAAATTGAGAAACTCTAGAGTAGACAGTTTTTAGATATTATATAAGGGATTGATCTTATTGTTTATAGAGAGTTTTTCATTATTTTTTTTCTTTCTATTGTTCTTGGTGGAGATTTGAAAATATTGATGGAGATTCAACCTTTTAAATAAAAATTTGTGAGTTGTTCTTTTATTAGTTAAATTATTCATTGTTTATTATTATTTTTACATATACTTAGTTGCTTTATTTGCATAGTACAAGTAGAATAATTAGTTTTCATAATTTAAACTTGTTTCCTATTGTTTTGAATCGTAATCATCACTGTTACCAAGTTATATTATTTGATTATGAATTGCTATTCAATTATAGTTGTTTTCATCATTCATATGTTAGGTTAGGACTCTTTTTTTGCATAGGGGATGAAAATGATTTTATAGGTTCGAACTAACCCTAATTGATGAGTATTTTTTTTATATATAAATTTAATCTAAAAATTGAATTAGTCTAAAATCTAGGATTTTTTTAGAATCATCTAGTCGTAGTTATGATGTCTGACAATTACCCGATGACACACTAAGTTGAAGTAAACTAAATCGATCCATATCAGTGATTATTCAGAATAACAATCTTTTGGAGCTCATTAATTAGGTCAATTAGGGATACGAAGTTAAATCATTGGATTCCCCGTACAGACAAGATTTTTAATTATCATTATTAATTCGTGTTTATTTCATTGATATTAGTTTAGTTTAATACACTTAAAACAAAATCAAAACAAATTCGAGAAATTAAGGAGTAGTTTAATTTAGCAAACTATGTGGACTGGATTGAAATCGTAAAAATTTAATTGTGTATAAGACTGATATTAAGTATTTTTGGGATCAATAGGAGTCATTGAGTTCGATACCCGGTACTTATTGAGATAAGACTACACCATTCCTTAATGCGCTTATTAGGTTTTAAATCTGCACATTTAATGAGCAATCACTAAAATTAAAAATAAAATTTTTACACTAAAAAATTTGAATCTAAAAAGTTATGGAAATGGTGTCCCCCCTTTAGCAAAACAATATGTATTTGTATATTTTATGATGAATATGTAAGAATTTATTATGATACAAGCAGAATTTTGTTATAGGACCATTATTTTCCAACAATAAGACAACATCATATGTCTTTTCTTATTTTCCCAATCATTATCACAAGTATGTTCACTTGTAAAACATTATTTTGTGGTGATTAAACATTCTTAGTCTATGTCCAATGTCATATTGCCTTTCAGAATGTGTTTTTTTTCTTCACAATTATAATGAGAGGTATTTGGTAAAATATAAAATATATACTTTAATAATTTGTTTCTATTTTTCTAATGATACTTTTGGAAGCAGTCTTGGTGGCGCTTTCAAAAGCTGTTTATACTTTTTCTATCATCAATTGCCAAAATAACTTCAATTATATTTATTACATTTCTCATACAAACCTATTTTTATCTTATTACAATAAAAGCATCAATTTATCAAATATTACACTACTTATTGATTACTGTATAAAAATGCATAAAATAAGAATTGTAACCTTGAATAAAAACTGAAATTATTTGACATTTTATGCATGTTTCACATTTTATTTCGATATTGTGGGTTTACGCATGCGTTTTAGAAAATTGGTGTCAAATAGACCAAGATAGTTGCTGCTGGGATTTGTCGAGAATCTGCGATCATGAAAGACGTTCGGATACTAAAAATCGAAGAACAAAACCACACAAATCAATTAAACTGAAAAATTATTGAAGCAAAACAAGCTGTCATGTTTTTGAATATTTGGAATTTTGATACTTCGATCGATCGAAGTAGCCGGATCAATTAAACTGAAAAATTAGTAGTTGGTGATTATCACCAAGACCATGCTCCACCTCAAAGACATAGCAACAATTTTGGTCTTGCTCAAGGGATTTTATTTTTTTACACTTCATTAGCTTTTGTTTTACCTTTTGTTCTTTTTCTTACACTAGCTTTTCTTCTTCATCTTTTCATTTTATACTTCTTCTTTTCATTTTCTTGTTGTTAATTTTGGCATTGAAAACGACGAGTTCAGATAGTTTTAGCTTAGTCTTGAATAAAGATTTCATCCTGCAAATTGTAACTTTTCATTTCATTTTTGCAAGTCTTCTTAATCAAGTTGTTTAAGTTTAAAGCATAATTAGAATCCAATTAATTATCATGTTTATATTTTCATATCTTGAAATGTATGTTGTTATGTTTAAATTCATGATGTTATGCTAGTTTCAATCTTGCCTAGGGGTGAAAATAATTTAGTCGAAATACCTGAACATCCTAATTGACGAGAACGAATTTCATAAATCTTAATCTTAAAAATTGAATTTGTTTAGAAAATCTAAGGTTTTTCAAACTTGTCGAAAGTAAATTTAAAACTATCTAGGCGTAATTATGAAGATTGAAAACCTCCCGACGGAACACTAAGTAGAAATAAAGTAGATAATAAACATCCATGATTTTCTTACCAAATTTAACCGAAACTCATCTTTTATGGTAATTTGGGGCAGAAACTAAACTATTGGATTCCCCGACATAGGCAATACTTTTATTATAATTGTTATCATTTTATTTATCATATTGCAAATTTAGTGTAACCAAAACCATTCTTGTATCGGGATAATCAATAAGCAATTAGGAGTAGTTTTAGAGTAATTTAATTAGTAATTACAAAATGAATTCTCATGATAGGATAGCGCAATTTGAACTTTACGCATATGAGTTCTTAAAAGATCAATACTCGGTGTTCTTATCGAAAAATTTACGATAGTTCCTCAGCGCACTTGCTAAGTAAAAATCTGCCATTTTAGATCCAGTCATTTATCAAAACTATTAGAAATTATTTACTAAATATTAAGATTATATCCTATTTTAGAGTCAATTTTGAAAAACAACTTTGAACCTTACACATAGGAGTTCTTGAGAGATCGATACTCGATATTCTTACTGAGAAATTAACGATAGTTCCTTAGTACACTTGCTAAGTAAAAATCTGCAAATTTTAGATCCAATCATTTATCAAAATGATTAGAAATTATTTACCAAATATTAAGATTATATCCTATTTCGGAGTCAATTTTGAAAAATAGCTTTGAAAAGCGAATTATCAAAACAATAACATTCTCAAACTAGTCTTTAGTTTTTTTGTTTGTTAGCAATTGGAAAAAATCTACAACTATAAGCCATTCCACTCTCCAGTCGAATGGTGTGAAGACTCGTGAGCTTATCACATGGGATTTCTGCCACTTTCCAGTCTAAACCAAACCCTATTGTTAAGACAACAACTTAAACATCAACTCCTACTTAGGGGCATTTAGTTTTAGTGGTTTGTCTAGATAATTGTGTTTATAAAATGAAAGAAAAAGCTTTATCAACTAACGTCGTACTCTCAATCCTTGGCTTTAACAACGGACACCCCTTTAAAAAGTAGTAAACACTAGCACACCAACTAATGTCACTATTGACGATACAAATGACAGTAGCTCCTCTCTTCCCGCATCCATCCCCACTCATCAACAAACCCCATCTTCTGCTCATACACCTTACTCGCTCATCAATCTCCATCATTTCTTTACCCTCAAACTCACTATAGAAAACTATCTGTTGTGGAAAACTCAACTAGTTCCCTACCTTCATGGTTAAGGGTTGTTCTCCTTTGTCGATGGAATAGATCTTTGTTCATAGCCCACAAGCCCCCTCTATTCGGTTTGGTTGCAGTAGGATCAAATCATTTTATCAGCAGTTATCTCCTTACTATTAGAGAATATAGTGGCCGGTGTAGTTTCCGACACAGCGATCGGGACGCTTGGTTTCCTGTAACAGGTTTTTGGTTTTCACTCATTGATACGAAAACCGTTTGAGAGCATAACACTATCAAACTTTTCGTGTCACGCCCCCAGATCCCA
>MKEJ01061727.1:0-10267 GCA_001753735.1 Embelia ribes
AATTAATTATTTCCTAATCACATAATTAGGGACTCGCCTAAACTCACAAATACATTCCTATTTTGTAAGCTACTAGTACCTCACGGCGCCCTAAAATGTTCCTTGCAAACTCTCGTCAAAAACCGTAAAATTCACATTTTCTTCTCCCCTCGATATGATCTAGCAATTAAAATCAAACCGTCAAAGACCGAGATTAAAATCAAATCGTCAAAGACCGAGATATAATGTTGTTCTACTTCTCACGAGAAACAAGAATATCAAATAACATTTCACATACAAGAAGTGTACGAAAATCGAAATAAATCAAACGGAATGAAGCATCTGTACTTAGATTTTGAATCCGCCTTTAGAAACTAGATGAAATCACACCTCAAAGGTTCAAATATTACTTATCCCTACTCTCTCTCTCTCTCTCTCTCTCTCTATCTCTCTCTCTATTTCAACCCAACCCTACCTCCTCTCATTCTCCCCATCTCCAAGTTGAAATCTCTTCAACTCTTCTCCTAAAAAAACAAAATCTTATGATGGCTCAAAAGCATCTACACGAGCTACTCAAAGAAGACCAAGAGCCATTCCAATTAAAAGACTACATTGCCCTTAGAAAATCCCAGCTTAGAAATTCACCCAAAGCCCCACGAATTTCCAAAAAATGCAAAAACACCCCCTCGCAGAAAAACTGTTTCCTCTCCATCCAATACTCGCCGGACCTTAGAAACTCGCCGTTGATCGAATTTCCATCGCCTGTGCTGAGGAAGAGCCCGAATAAGAGCCCAAAATTGGTCCCCGTTCGGCTACAAATCCCGGCTGGGACAGCTGCTGTGCTCTTCGAAGCCGCGATAAAGATTCAAACGCAGAAAAAACCTAGAAACCAAATTAAGAATATCGGGTTTAATTTATTTGGGTCGATTCTGAAGAAACTGAGTGCCAAGAACTGGGCCCGGAAGTGTGAAATTGGAAACGAGGTGGGCGGAAGTGAAATAAGTGGTGTCAGGAGGGGCACTTTTGCTATTTCTTGTTCCTGCGAGAATGATAGCGGGGTTTGGTCTGAGAGTAATGAGGATAAGTCTATTAGTACTGAATTTGATGAGAGAGAGAGTGCGGATTTTGGTTTCGGCCCGATGAGCCCGTTTAGGTTTACGCTAAAGCAATGCCCGTCGCCCACTCACCGGACTCCCTTGTTCTTGTCACCAGCCACATCACCGAGTCGCCGCAGAATACAGGTATTGTTGTTGATTTTGAACTTATTATGATTACGTCTCGTTTCAAGTTTACGGCTAATATTTTTAAAATAAAAGGGAAATGATTGTTTTTCTACCTGGATTGCATTCACGATTGTAATTGAAATTTCATGTCCGTTAGCAGATGAGAAAATCAGAAATAAAAGTTAATTACTTTGATCATAAATAATTGAACATATTTTCATATTATACGTGTAAAAAAATATTGAACACATTCTGTTTTTGAAAGGTGTTGAATCATTTCATAATAATTTGAATGACAATATTTTCCTTTACACTTAATAGAAACATAAATGATACAAAAATCTACAGGATTACTTTTGCAATTTAAGGTATTTATTAGCATTTTAGTTTTCAGTTTTTAAATGCTGTTATTTAAAATTTTTTCATAACTCGATTTTCTAGATGCAAAAATCTGTTTGGCAATAACTTCTGAGAAAATAAATTCAAAGCTATAAAAATTGCCTAATAAAATTAAAAAATTTAAACCTAAAAATACTGACAATTTTTGCAATATTTTTTAACCAATTATTCATTTTCTAGTTTCACTCACTTAAATTATTTGATTGATTAAAAAATCACATTTTATATCACATTTGTTTAGTGAAATAGTTTACGCTTTGATATAAAAAATAACTAAAAATTTTAGTGATTTTTATGACATTTTGAATTAGAAATAAATAGATAAGGGCATAAGATAATTACTTAAAAAATAAGTGATTTTTTTTTTTAATTTTGAGTATAAAATAAATCACAATTACCATATATTGTAATATTAAAAAAATATTTTTTAGTTGAATTCAAGATAGAAAAATTAAGAATAGAAGACAAATATTAATAATACAGGAGTGAAAATTTTTAATTTTGAATATAAAAATAAATTAAAGTTATTATTTATTATATTATAATTTAAAAAATATATTTTTTAGTTGAATTCAAGATAGAAAATTTAAGTTACAAATATAAACTAAAAATAGAAAATTGAAGTATATTAATTATAAAAAATATGATATATCTTTACTTTTCAGCTTAAATTTGAAAAACTGAAAAACTAGAAAAATGAGTTTTCAAAATGATCCTTTTGAGAACACTTTGTTTTTGAAAACTGAAATTAAAAAGCTAACAAATAAATGGTTTTTCAGCTATGGAAAATAGAAAACTAAAAGTAAAATTTCTAACCAAACATAGTCTTAAAGTCTCATTCAAATTTTAAAATGCAAAATTTTGAATTCACCTACTATTTTGGACATATGTAGAAATATTTTTATACAAACGACATTGGATATATTATATTGTATACATGAAAAAATTTACGCTGAATTGTGTATTAAAATCGGGTGCGAGAAAAATAATCTCATTCTATATTTAACTCAATGTATTTTTTTTTTCAGTTCTATTATCCCTTCTTCCATTCTGTTTTGGGTTAATCACATGAACGGTACCTATAGTTTCATCCAAAGTTCTATAACCCCCCTGATTTCATGTAAAACAGTAACAGTCTCCAAGTTTAAAAAGAATTATATTGTTTGTTTTATGGATGCAAATTTAATTTAAATAATGAAAATCATATCCACAGATCAATATTGGATTTATTTCCTGTAAATTAGTCTTTTTCACTTCAGGTTTTCAATAAAAGAAAAGGCTATGAAAAGATAAAAATATGTCAATTTCTTTTTTCTTTTAAAACTGGGGACCAGACCCCTAATTTCAAAATTTAACAACTAATGCTGTTTCAAATTTCAAACTATGGGAACAATCAGAGTAATTGCTAGCAAACAAGTGGCTGGAAAATTATTATCCTAATAAATGAAAACTAGACCCGAAAAATCTATCATCATTCGTGAGAGGACAAAATTGCCCATTAGCTACTATCCTGTGTGTTAGGGCTGAACAACTATGGCAATGGTAGAAATTATCCCTCTATTGTGTATCATATTGTATTATATGATATTTTCAAAATATCTATTAATTACTATATAAAATGGTAATAGTATCACTACCGATGATAATTTTTAAACTTAACTAACATGCCATGGTAGTATTAGAGTACCATTGTTACTAAAATTTATAATACAAAAACAAAAAAGTCATAAAAATATTATTCTTAAAAGTTTAATCATATTTTTAGTATCATTCTATAAGAAAATATAGTATATTTTTGAATCTTAGATAATTTTTTATTATCAAATGTATAAGAAAATACAATATATTTAGCATATTGAAAATAAATAATATATTTCATTATATAATTGTAGTATTGGTGGTAACTGCACGTTCGATAGTAACCATATCGGTGGTATTTATAGTTATTTAAATATTAATATTTGTTATTATTAGAAAAATTACTACCGGTGGTAATGGTAGAGTTTTTCTCAATTCTACTATGTTGGATCCACACAACTAATCTCAGGTTATTTATGCATACAACTTCATATAAATTTGGTATATATATTTCTGTTCAATAATTCGAAGAGAATCAATTGTGTAAAAACCAAATTTGTACATATTGTTTTATATACAAAAATTTGATCGTAACAAAACATGTCACCATTTAAATAGATTATATTTTCCACAAAAAGACGAACTCAAAATTCTTTTGGTTGTATATATATATGTTTTATAACCGACAGCCCTTTACCAAATTCACATTATTAACACAATTATACAAAGAAAAAGTGACAAAAGTCAGCTGTCCAATTCATCAGATTTAATATATTTTGGTGTCTCTTTTTGTTTTGTGTAAGACTATTATTATTACTGGCCATCAATAATTGACATTCAATTATTGATTTTTTTTTCTTCTTCTCGTATATTCTTTTGAAAAATTTAACAGGAAAATGATAATTGTAAATCCGAAGAAGGAGAGAAGGAACAATTCAGTCCAGTATCGGTATTAGATCCTCCGTTCGAAGACGACGATGATGCAGGGAACAGCAATGGGGATGACGTGGACAACTATGAGATCGAATGCAGTTACAAGTTTGTGCAAAGTAAGTGACTAATCACGCCGAAATATAAATCATACTGATGTGGTATCCATCGAACGATAACGTGAAATCCATAGTAGAATATAATATTTGTAATTCTTACCTATTTTATAATGATTGTTCCATCCTATTTCGGTTGAGCAGTCCTATTCAATTCCCATGGTACATGATCAACATTTATGTTCATAGGACTAGGGTGAAGGGTCCTAATCAACTCAATAAATAATTAGTGGGATCCATATATATATTGTACAATAATTACTGTGAACTTCATATTTATCCTGCTTGTATGCCCTACATATAGGAGGGTAGTTGTTTTTCTTTTAATTCTGTTTTAAGTTCTTACTCAAAGTGGTAATCATTAGAGGACATCATTTTGAGCTCATGTTATACACCTGAATTTATGTGTGTATATATCTGTTATTAATTATTATATTGTAGTCCAGTCTTGGCAGTGGCTTAAATTTTGTGGAACCCATAGGAGTTATGAGAATGTTTTTCCATATCAGTTAATTTCTGAGTTTCAAAACAAAATAAAATTACCTATAGTGGTATTAATTTTCTTGACGTAACTATTTGAAATAAAAAATGTTAAATTTATAATTCTTTCCAATTAGTGATGAATTAGTACAAAACTTGAAGTTTATTTTCCTTAATCTGCAGGGGCAAAGCAGCAATTATTGCACAAGCTTCGTCGATTTGAGAAACTAGCGGAGTTGGATCCAATTGAACTTGAGAAGAAAATGTCGGAAGAAGAAGAAGAAAATGAAAAACTCGAAGATCAATACGAAGAGGCCATCTATTCGTCCTTCTCCCAAAGAGAAAATCAAATTGATGTATTTGTTAATGACGTTTTAGGCCAATCGGATATCTCAGTAGATATGAAGAAGCTTATTTTCGACCTGGTCAACGAGGAGAATCGAGAAGGATGTAATGCTGAGGTGGCGAATGTGGTTCGTAGAAGGCTAGATTCTTGGAAGGAGGTGCAACCAAACACTATCGATATGATGGTGGAATTCGATTTCCGAGGGGAAACCGAGGAATGGAAAGGAAGTGGCAAAAACGAAGTGACGGAAATTGCTTCCAAAATTGAGGCTGCTATGTTTGGGGGGTTGATGGAGGAGTTATCAGAGGAGCTATTCTCCGACTAGTTGAGTATTAATTTTCATCTAAATAAATTTTGTCCTAAGGTTTTGAGTTATTTAATTTATTGGAGGATCATAGTCTGAATTAGTATGGGGATAGGTTAAGTAAGATGACTTAAGAAGGATATGAGGTAGATGTAATGTTATGTAAATGTATTATGCACATTTGGAGGGACAAATATCTATATCTATATCTATCTATATATATATATATCTACCCTTTGCCTAATTTAACATGACAGATATCATTTTAAGATATCCTTTTTTACATAAATTGCAGAGATCGCCCGTGGGTGATTAGTTCAGAGTTTAATGGATTGTAGCACATTAGATTTGCGAACGAGCTGAAATAAGTCTTGATTTTGGGACTCACTTACCAGATTACTATCGAATAGTCTAACTCTCTCCACTCTTTCACGTTGTCGTGGGGATTAAATTACTAAGAGTTAGTTTTGTTCAAGAACTGGGTAACAACTTGATTTTAGAGCTCGTTTACTAAGTAGAGTCTAGTGGAACCCATTTAGATTATACCTATGGTTAATTTTCAAAGTGAATTAATGTTTTTCTAGACTCAGGATTTTGACGGATCTTGGGGTAAGTCCACACTGTATAAGCAAATTTGAGTCCCTAAATTTGTACTTTTGCTTTCCTTTTATTTTTACAAATCTTTTCTTTTAACTAACAACTATGTAAAAGTGAATTCTTAGGCAAAAGCTTCTTCAAGGAACTTGTTATGGATTATTCCTCTTGAAAAATGACTGCTTTATCCTTTATCAAACTTTTGTGAGTATTACTCTTCTAATGTCGGCAACTAATTGAAACTTTCTTTTCAATTTAGGCAGCTTGTTGATGAAGACATAATTTTTAGCAATTAAATCAAAAAGGGCATTGTCACTACCCCTTTATTTAGATATATAATGAGACCAATACTTTAACATTTTAATATCAAGCATTCATTTGCAATGTAGTGACTAACTGTTTTTCCATCTATATCACGAAAAGTTGATTAAAATTATTGAGAATAATCTCAAATTATAAATGCTCGAAAAGAAACAAACAAACACGCTTGTAAAGGAAATTAGGTGCAAATTATAGACTAACTCATTAGTCCTTACAAGCAGTTATCCTGCTCACACATATCTCTTCTGCCACTTATACTTTAATCGTAACATGTGGCAGCGCAATTTTTTGACAAGTGGCTAAGTAATTCTTTAACAAATGGTCGCGTAATCTTTTGACAAGTGTTTCCTAAAATTTAATAATCAAAATCTAAGAAAAAAATATGTTTTATCTTCACTATCTTTACATGTACACATATATTAAATCAAAGTTAATCAATATTTAAAATATTACCATAATTATTATTATCTTTCTAGAAGCATTACCATAATGGGATTTTTTCCAAAATCAAATTAACCTAATAAAAATTATTTTTTTCCAAAAAATATTATTGTAATATAAATCTACAAAAACTGAAATTATAAAATAAAGGATAAGAAAAATTAAAATAAAAAATGCCATAAAAAATTTTTTCAAAAATAATATAATTAAGAATCATAACTTATAAAACTTATTATAATAGAATTTTAAACCTAAACTTCCTGAATAACAAAATTTAGTAAACTATATTATTATATTTAAAAATATCTCCATCATAGAATCTTATAGATATTATCATCTTTAATACATATAAAACATAAAATTATAACACAAAAATAAATTAAAACTGACTCTATAGATTTTAACAAAATGATAAGAATTATAATTTTAAAAAAAGATGAAAATTATTTATGTTGTAAAATTATATAAAAGTTATTCATTCAATTATTTTTAATTTATTTGTGATAAATGTCCACATAATTAACTGACACGTGTCCTATTAATTTAGGATTTTTAGAAAATAAAATATATCATAATAGAACCTTATCAAACTTAAGCTTCTTGAAGAATTAAATTGATTAAAATTATATTTGTTATTTATAATAGTTCTTATAAACCTAATCTTTCTGAAAACATATAATTTTTTTTAAAATAATGCAATAATTAATATTTATTTCAAATTATATTAATTTATTTGAAAATATTATTATAATAAATTTCACTAAATTTAATATTTTTCTAAAACAAATAAAACATATATCATAATCGGCTTTCAATGAAAACAAAAGCACGAAGATTACAATTAAAAAAAATCAAAATTATTTATGTTAAATATTATATCTTTATTATTTCAATGTAAATTTACAGGTAAAAATTTATATATTATGAAAATTTTGTGATAATATATTACTATAAAATTTCTTATGTAAAATTTATATATTAAATTCGTGATATTTAAGTAAAATACATTCGGTAAATTTTTAAATTTGTTATGAAAAAAGTGAAAAAGAAAAATTACGTTGTCACTATATAGTAAATAAATCAAGAAAAAATAAAATACAAAAAATAATAAATAAAAAAATACAAGATAACATGATTCACAGTTAATAATTTAATACAATTCGTGCAGTAAAAGGTTCATACAATAGTATAATAATAATTATTATTATTATTTTAATTTTGGACATTTGGCACAGAGATATGGCACTTTGTCTCCATTAAATTTAAGTCCATAAGGTAGGTATGCCACAATTGATAGAGCACAGACAAATGCAACACATCTTTAAGAGGTGACATGAAAAAGGGTCACATCCGAGGACTTGACCCATCATCTCTAATGGTTCACGGACAGGAAAATTTGCACAGATTTTGGGTAAGTCACTTTTGAATAGTCTTGTACAAATGTAGAATTTATCATTTATTATTATTATTTTTTTTAACATTTTTCGTATTAATAACTCATCCACTTTCAGGGAATGTGTTTGCTACACATTACCTGTTCTCTTGTGGCATAGTCTTAAGATTATAACAATAATGCAATACAGATAAAAATAAAATAAAATCGAGCGAACTCGGCTCACAATAGTCTCGTTCTAGTTCATTAAGCAAATGGTTGAAACAGAACAACAGATATCTTAAATAATATATAATTATAAGGCTATAGAGTTACAAAGCCCAAGGAAAAAACATGAACTGTCCCCAACCCTAATTGTAGAATTTTACAAAATGTCCAGGGTTTAATTATTGATAATCTTCATAATTTCTATATTCGACGACCCAGAAGTATATATCATTAAGTTAGCATAAAATATTCATTAATGACACGCCCGTATAAATTTCTGCGTAGTTGCTTCAAGAGTTCAAGTTCTTTCGATTGCTCTTGAAATTAAACTATGAAGGCCATGAATAGGCCAATATTTAAGCCTCTAGATGTTAACACAGTTGCAAATGGTAGGAAATAATCTTTTTAAACACGGAACATCATATTCTATTCGTTGACTAAAGCTTAGATGGTTTTCAATCATCAGTTTCTCCAAAACTATTTCAGAAACTGATTGTAAAATTGACTCTTATTGCAGTGATTCTTATATATATATATATATATATATGGGAGCGGATCATAAGACACAGGTTTTGATAAAAAAATTTACAAATTTTTTAAGCCGTTAGATCTGAAGCAATTAACGGCTATGATATACCCGAAAAAATAGAGAGAGAAAATGGAGAGAGAAAATAGAGAAAGAAGATATATTATAGCCGTTGATTGCTTCAAATCCAAAGGCCTAAAAAATTTATAAATTTTTTTGTCAAAATCTTTGTCCGATCGCTTTCATATATATATATATATATATATATACAGTTCTTAAGGATTGGATATAGCTTCTCATTCCCAAAGATACGACGGGCAAGCACAACCGCTTGTCAGTCGTATCACAAACATGCTAGACACCGACAGTCGGGTCAAATGAACATTACTTATTGAAAGCATTGACATCTCAAGAGACAAATCTAAGTTTGGTCCATACCAATGTTTGGGCTGGGCCTAAACAGGCCGAGGAATGAAATAGCTTTTTCTTATTTACAAGCCTATTTTGTAGCTGCTTATGATACATACGAGACGGGCATATTATCTTATCATTTGAAAAATGGCAACCACAAATCATTACCTAAATGTTCAAATCATCGCCAATTATACATGTATGTATATTTTATCTACTTTTTAACATAAGTCTTATATTATGCTAAACTTTGATTACGCGAAAAATTATATCAAATAGTCTGTATTGTATTACGTTGTTTTATCGTCTCTTATATTACTAGGATCCTAACAAAATATACATGTTACTAAGTTTCGTATATTACTGTGATCCTAACAAAATATACGTGAAATAACAAACAAAAAAAAATGCAATTGGAGGCTGTGTGAGTATATTTGGTTATGTCGTATTTTCTTTTTATTTTGAATTCAGATTTTGTTTATTTTTAAATATAAGGTACAACTCTAAATATGAAACAACACATAAATTATTCTATTAAGAGTTATTACTCCCTCCATTTTATATTAAGTGTCATTTTAAGAAGAAGAAAAAAATCGTTTCATATTAAGTGGCGCTTTTAAAAAATCAATATTATTTTTATTAATTTTTTTCAATTTTTTTCCTATTAATTACTCAATGGGATCAAATTTAATTCAGTCCATGTTTCCTATTGTTAAATCCAGTTTGAGTTGGCCCAATAAATACAATCCACGTGGCATAAATTCCAACAAATTCAACGCAACAAGTTCACTCTCCTTCTCACTCTCACCTCTTTAAATTCTCTTCTAAAGTTTTGTGGAGTGAACATTTTTTTGTTTTCAAAGTTTCAATTTTCTTATTAATTTTCCCTATATATGCGGCACAGATTCAATTTGCTAAGCCTTTTCGTTAGACTTTGATTTTATAGATTATATTTGGGTTTATTAACACTGTTGTTAAAATAATTTCTGAATAACAACAATATAGATAAATTGGAAATA
>MKEJ01061733.1:0-12315 GCA_001753735.1 Embelia ribes
TGTATTCTCTGCTTCAATAGTATTTTCAAGAGATTGAGCTTGTAAGTGAAGCATAACATCAACGACCCGAGAATAAAAATTATCCCCGTTATTTTTTAAAATCTCAAAATCACTCTTAGTAATATTTTTTATTTTTCTTAAAATAAAATGTAACTTTTATAAGGTTGAGAATAATACAGAAAATAGTAAAAGTAGGATGGACTAAAGTAGAATAATACTAAAAATCTAAGGGCTATACTAGTAAATAACTTTTAAGAAAATTTATAACTTTTAAACTAATGGAAGTCAACAAGACTTTAAAGTGTACTGATACTGGTACCAAAAATTTAGCAGAGTTGATAAAATATTTAATTTTGGTAGAAGCTCGTGCTGATAACGTGTTGTAAAAATATATAATAATATTAAAAATAAATAGCATAAAATTTAAATAAAGACCTGAAAATTACGTGATTCAGTCTCAAGTTTAATTGGAGAGTTAAACTTGAGCTTAGTCCACAGCAGAACCGGTATGTGTTTATTTTACTTATAAAAATTTGGGATACAAAGAAGTAGAATATTTGGAGCACACCCTTACTTTTTTTCTCTTTCTTTTCTCTCTTATACAAGGTTTTATTTTCTCTCTTTTTATCCATTTCTAACTAATATCTTTCCATTACAAATCATACATATTTATACTAATTTTTTTGGCATGAATCATACCAATATCCAACGTAAAACCATACCCAGATCATTCACCAACATTATTATTTATAACATGACAAAACTAGTTATATATATAAATTAAGAATAGGGCAAATTCTTTTTCAGTACACCAATGTTTCAACAAAAATCCAATTAATACACTAACTTTCAATAGCCTCCAATTAGTACATAACCTATCAAATAAGGACTTCATTTTATTTGTCTTTTTATTAGAGAGAAGAAAAAATAAAATATATAATCTAAATGATGACCCAAATTATGCTTTAAAATTTTGATGATAACAAATAAAAAGATAATAATTAAATTGTATGCTCAATGTTTTGATCTAACATGTTTATTGGTGTCTTTGAGCTAATGAATATGTATAAGCATCAAAACCAAAATATCCATGGCCAAAAACAAGCATTGACTGAATAAAGAGCCAAATTTTTTAAGCTGGGCATGGGATATCGACAAGACCTGTCTAGGGTGTCGACATTCTTTCATCCAAGCTCTCAAAAGTTGTTCAAAGTTGAAGGTATCGACATGCCAAGTTGGGGTGTTGACATACCAAGCTGTTTTAAATATGAAGGTCATATTTTATAAAGGCTAATTTTGTCTAATTATGCCATTAATGGCTAGTTAATCATCAAAAGCTATAAATAGGGGTTAAAATAGAAGAATAATCATCAAGAATCACTAGACAGTCATACCAAGCAAGAATCAAAACTCAAAAATCCACTTTTCATTCTTGAGCGGTCTTTAAGTAATCAAAGGCCTAATCAAAACTCTTAATCCTTAATTTCTGATTCATTAGAGTATATTAGGCAATAAAAGAATGTTATTTATCTTCATATTGTAACATCCCAGAAAATTTTGGATATTTTTTTTTGTTTTAAAAAATAATAGTATTATGTGAGTTACAGAATTATTATTTATTTCATTCGTGGTATTCGTTGTGGCGGTGCGAAGTTCAGTGTTGTGGCATTGTATTTGTGCTCGTACGAGTTGGATTCGAGTGGTGGTTTAGTCATCGAGACTTAGTTGAAAATTTAGAAACCTAGTGTATTCGATGCCTATCCGATGGTCAGAAAAGGGGTCGGACCTTTGCAAAACAATTTCAAGGAGTTAGTGGAGCCAAGGAGTTTGTCCAGCGGGGAATCTGACGGTTTGTCCATTGGTGGACAAACCTCTGAACACACCATTGGACAAGATAGAATTTTGGGCCTCACTGCAGACAAACCTCCAAACACACGTTGGACATGATAGAATTTTGGGCCTCACTGCTATATCACTTGAAATGACAGCCATATGTTCTCATTTCACCTTTAACAGCTGGGAAGAGAGGAGAGAAAGTGAGAGGGAGATTTCACACCCTTCAATCTTCTCGCCCTTGATTCATCTAGCTCGAGATCTTATCCGCTAAAAATAATTGCATATTTGGAATCCTTGCTTCAAAAAGAATATTATGGCATAACTTTCTTCATCTCTTCTTCTCGTTTGTTTTTCCTCGATTTTCTTGCCAAATCATTTCGTTGAAATAAAGTTGAAAAACTTATTTCTTACGTTTTATGGATCATTTGTTTGTAGGTTTGCTACGATCTAAGACTCGTAGGTTGATCATTTCAGGAGTTGAAGTTTCAGGAGTTTCAGGGTTATTTCATCTCATTTCATTTGTTGTTTGGCTTTAAGATATATATACTTCTTATTTACCATCGCTATGGCTATGTGTTGGTGTAAAATTTATCATTTTTTTCTCCATTAGATTTTCTCCATTTTTGTGCCAATCGAGTTTGATGAATTAAAATTAGAAAATACATTCCTTACATGTTATAGACCATTTTTATGACTAGCAGTGTGGTGATTCGAGTGGCGGAGTTAGACTAATTCAGCAGTGCAATACGAGGCTTGTCAGGAATTGTAGAAAAGGCATTTTTTATAATGCTTTTGGAGGCATTCAAGGTATGGGTGGATTCAAAGCTTTAATATAATTTGGAATCTTCGTACGTATATTTTCATATTTGACATGTTATAGGCTTTCGTTAATGATGTATCATTTTTCTTATGAAAAATTATTTTGTGGAAGTAAGTAGCATACTTCTATGGCAGAGATTCGTAGCATCAACATTCGTATAAATGTTGATAACGTATATGATCAATGCATATTGGTAGTAGCGTCCAACTTTCGTTGCATATATATATATATATATATATATTCTTATATTCGAGACGTATTGGTTTGGAGTCGTGGCGGAGTCAATGCATGTTAAAATTGTATTCATGATAGAGTCGAGACATATTAGACGCGTATTTGAGGTGGAGTCGTGGCTATTTGTGGTTATATATATATGTAGACTAATATATATATATATATATATTTACATAATTTTATGGGATTTTTTTTTTCGATTTTAATGTTTTATGATACTTATTTATGAGTGAATATAGTGTTATTTATTTTCGAGCATGGCTACGTAATAGCATATATATTTTGTGATATTTATTCAAAGCATGATCTTTTATGCATATTATTTAGGGCTTATTATTCGAGATAGCAAAAGCATATTTCTCGTGATTTATTCATAAGCATTCAAGCATACGAGCATGGGTATTCGAGTTTGCGAGCATGAGCATTTGAGCATACAAGCATGAGCATTCAAGACATATTGAATATGTAATTCCAGATACAAAGAAGCATTGACATTTGAGTTGTGTCTTGAGTCTTTTGCTTTCTTTTTTGGGACTATGCATCGCTTTTACCAAACTAAAACTTTGAGATTTTATGAGCAATCTGACAACTCTGAGTCGGGCCTACGATCTGTAGAACCTACCGGTGAGGGTAACCATAGGAAAAGGGCATTTAGGTACCCTAACTTCAAGGAGAGGACATTCGGGTAGTCCAACTTCGAGAGATGCTAGTCCCAACTTTAACTTTGCATTGCGATTGAGATTTATGTCGAGATTCGGATTGGAGATTCGTATTTGAGATTCGTGTATCGGGTTTAGATGTCGAGTATTATCAAGCATTTTAGAGTATATTTGTAGCATTGAACATTTACGTACTTTTCATGTCATAGACATTTGTATTTACATACATACATTTTGAGAACTTACATGCATTTCGTATTTTAGTATCCCATGTATTCATAGTCGGAGGCATGTGATGCCATCGAGATTTGAGATTCGGGATTCAGTGTATTTGTTATCGGGATTCCACATTTTGTATTTCGGTATTTAGAATACTTCTATACTCAATGTACATTAGTATTCATTATATTCAAATTCTTGCATTATTCATAGTTTCAACAAATAAGATATGTCGCTATTTGCTTATTGCATATTTCCTATTTTATCAGAGGTATTGATAAATAGGTACTTAAGGATTGGACATTGTAGTTGCATATATAGTATGTTGGATATCTCAGAAAAATTTCTAGGTTTTACCACATGTTGCGAACATACCTGAGTATACATTTGTACCTTATAGAATAGAAATTGGAGATTAGAACTCAAAAATGGGATCTGGGTAAATCGAGATTCAGGAATTGATATTATTTAGATTCAGAGATTGAAAATGGGCTATTGGGGTATTCGTTGCGTAACATGTACATACATGATTTATATAGTTCTTAGATTCCCATTTATTATATGGTTTAGAATCTGATCCATATATATTTTTTTCTTTTAGATACTGTTACTTATTTGGTTTTGTAGGGGGGAGTATGGTACAGGCTTGCTCGAGTGGCAGGCATACCTATGAGGATATTTGGTAGTCGAGTCGAGGTGATTTTTGTGTTGGTTGTATTCGGGTTTTGAGGCCAAATGTTATATATAGCTTCTTTTCTTTATTTGTACAAGCATGTAGCTTGATGTAGTATTTGTATTTGTAACTCAGTATGTTGCCTTTAAGATTATGTATTATGATGTATTTGTATATATGATGATGTGGATCACTTAGTAGTCGGGATGTGGATTGGACATGACAATGGATTTGGAGTTATTGTTGTCATGTATTTTCTTTTCTTTTCATTCAGTTCACATCCTTAGGTTTATGGGAATTCAGGGGCGTGACAGGTTGGTATCAGAGTTAATTGGGTTACGTAAACCCTGGTGGCTTAAGGTCTGGTTAACAGGTAGGATTGTTATAGGCAATATGGTAATAGAGTAGTATACCCGGTATATACTCTATTTGGTGATTTATAACATATATGCGTAGTATATATACATTGGAGATTGATGTTTTTTCTAGTTTGTTAGATACCATGACAAGGCAAAGGTAGCGGTGACGAATGGAGGGTTGTAAACAAAGGTGGATCACTCGGAGTCTTCTAGCTTGTATTGAGCCATTGAGGCTTTCTTTTTGGAACCTCTTCGTGAGAGGAAAAGTGAATAGTTTGCAAATTTTATTCAAGGAAATATGATAGTATGTAAGTACCAATTAGCATTTATTAGTCTATCTCGGTATGCACCGGAGTTGGTGTCTAAGGAAAAACTTTGTTGTCGGAGATTTGAGAGTGGCTTACACCATTCGATTCAAATTCAGATCTTTGCTGGTCTTTATGAGACCTTCCAAAGATGTGTCGAGTTGGCGATGAGAGTAGAAACTAGCCTATTGTATAGGTAGTATCTTAATGCTTCTTGTTCTTTTTGGCCTTCGGGTCAGACTTTGGTTTCTTGAATATTTCGTGCCTTGGAACTGGGTTTAGGGAGTCACGGTGGTGATGGTGATTCAAGTGCTAGTGGCAGCAGTGATAGAAAAAGGTTATGTGACACTCTTTTTTCTTCTTCTTCTTTTCGAGGGCAACCTCTGCCTATTCGAGCTCTACCTTTAGGTGCTAGAATTCAGGATAGTGCATGCTATAACTATGGCCAAAAGGGCCATTTGATTCGTGATTGTCCTCTCCCTATCTCATGTCATTTATGCAGAGTCGAGGGGCACATTCAAAGTTCGTGTCCTCTGGCTGTTTGTTATTACTGCAGCTGTAAGGGTCATATGCATTCGCTGTGTCCCGAGGGATTTCTTACTCTTGGTGGCTCTTGTGCTGAGCCTTCTGGTGTTTGAGTATGCCATCATTTCTTTCTCTTTAGGCATATCTTTCGTGGCTATGTTAGAGGTACATTTATTCATGTATATCTAGATGTTGCATGACGGGGATTCATGGCATATACACTAAAGATTGTGATATACACATTATTAGATTTTTCCTGGTATGTGTGTGTATATATATACATACCACTCAAAAAATATACTATGAATAATGCCTTGAACACATATATTCCAAAATTCCACGAATCGAAACATGATATCCTATATGCTCGTATAAGTATATATATATTCGTAGAGTTCGAGATTTGGTTAGAAATACCTTCGTTGTTATCGGTGATGTATGAGGTATCGTAGATTTTATTATTATTGTATGCATTATGGCGATGCATTTCTGTTTATTTTTTATCTTTGATGAGTCAAAGATATATATAGCTATGTGATATCTATTATTCATGATATGTTGATTTCGGTGATAATTGAGGTGGACGTCGTAGATATGATGTTTATCGACAAACAATTTGTCTTCGTTCTTATTTTTGGACTGTATCTTCTGGTTAGAATAATTACTAAGGACTTGTACTTTGTTTGATCAATAAAGTGATCCTAAATTCTATCTGATATTATTCTTGCAAGATCGGTTTGAAGACAATTCTAAAACCCTATTTAATGCATTGGTAGCATTTATAGATTTAAGGAATTATATCTTCTCACCATATTTGACCAATTTGTCATATGATCGTTGTTTCGTTTGGGATTTTCTCTTTCATTGAAATAAGAAGAGTTGTTGTTTCAATTTAAGGACTCGTTGATTTTAGAGTTGTATTCTTTTAGGGAATTCATTGATTTTGGAGTTTTCGGAGTCGTTTCATTTCGTTTGGTGATGAGTCGTTGCAACAATTCGT
Organism: Embelia ribes; assembly: GCA_001753735.1. Taxonomy (NCBI): domain Eukaryota; kingdom Viridiplantae; phylum Streptophyta; class Magnoliopsida; order Ericales; family Primulaceae; genus Embelia; species Embelia ribes. The sequence continues at coordinate 6,631 of MKEJ01061733.1, forward strand.
GAACTCGTTAATTTTGGATCTTGCACTTATCATATCATTTCATTGGTATTCCGTCGTATTGGTTGCTAATTTTGAGGACGAAATTCTCTAACGAGGGGGGATATGACGTCCCAGAAAATTTTGGGTGTTTTTTTTTGTTTTAATAAATAATAGTATTATACGAGTTATAGTATTATTAATTTCATTTGTGATTTTCATGGTGGTGGTGAGGAGTTCAGTATCGTGGTGTTGTATTCGCGCTTGTACAAGGTGGATTTGAGTCGTACTTTGGTCGTCAAGATTTAGTTGAAAATATAGAAAAACTAGTGTGTCCGATGTTATAGGACAAGGGGTAAGACCTGTGCTAAAAAATTTCAAGGATTCAGTGAAGCCAAGGAGCTTGCTCGATGGGCGTCCGACGGTTTGTCCGTCAATGGGCAAACCTTTGGACATATTATCGGACAATACAAACATTTTGGTCCCACTGCTTTTCCACTTGAAATGAGAGCCACATGTTCTCAATTCACTTTTAAAAGTTGGGAAGAGAGGAGAGAGAAATGGGGAGATTTCATACACTTCAATCTTCTCGCCCACAATTCATCCAGCTCTGGACCTTATCTGCGAAAAATAAATGCATATTCAGAATACTTACTTCCATAACATTTTAGTGTAAGTTTCTTCATCTCTTCTGCTTGTTTGTTTTTCTCGATTTTCGTGCCGAGTTGTTTCATTGAAACAAAGTTGAAAAACTTGTTTCTCCAGTCTCGCAGATCATTTCTTTGTATAGGCTTGATACGATCCAAAACTCGTAGGTTGATTGTTTCCGGAGTCGAAACTTCAAGGGTTTCGGGGAAGTTTCATCTCATTTTGTTCATCATTTTTGCTTCGAGGTATATATATTTCTTACTCAACATCGCGATATCTACGCGTTGGTATAAATTTTATCGTTTCATTTTCATGATTAGGTTTCCTCGATTTTCATGCCAATCGAGTTGGATGAAATAAAATTAAGAAATGCTTTCCGTTATAGACTATTTTTATGGTACGGTCATTCAAGTGGGGAGTTAGACTAATTTGGTACCGCAAGACAAGGCTTTTTAGTAATCTCAGAAGAGGCATTTCTATAACGCTTTTAGAAGCATTCAAGGTATGAGTGGATTTAGAGCTTTAATATAATTTGAAAATCTTCGTACATATATTTTCATATTTGACATGTTGTATGCTTTCATTTGTGATGTATCATTTTTCTTAAGAACAATGATTTTGTGGAAGTAAGTAGCATACTTCTATAGCAGAGATTCATATCATCTATATTTATGTAAATGTTGATAATGTAGATGATCCAGGCATATATATATATATATATATATTCATATATTTGAAACGTATCTATTTTTAGTGGAGACGTAATTGTGGCAGAGTCGAGGATGTTAGAGACATATTTGAGGCAGAGTCGAGGCATACTCAAGGTGCAACCGTGGCTATATATATATATATATATTCAAATATAATTTTATTGGAAAGAGAAATTTTCATATTTTCAAGCTTAATATTTTATAATACTCATTTATGAGTGAATATAGTATTATATTCATCTTCAAGCATGGCTATATAATAACATATATATTTCGTGACATTTATTAGAAACATGATCATTTATACATATTATTTTGGGCTTATTATTTAAGATAAAAAAAAGGCATATTTCTCGTTATTTATTCATGAGCATTCGAGCATATGAACATGGGTATTTGAGTATATGAGCTTGAACATTCAAGACATATAGAACATATAATTTGAGATATAAAGAAGCATTGGTGTTCAAGTCGCATCTTGAGTCTTTTACTTTCTTTTTGGGACTATGTATCGCTTTTACAAAACTAAAATTTTTGACATTTTATGAGTAACCTGATAGCTCTGAGTAAGGCCAACTATCTGTAATACCTCCCGGTAAGACTCATTGTAGGAAAGGGCATTTAGATAGCCCAACTTCTAGGAGAGGACATTCAGATGTCCGATTTCGAGAGATGATAGTCCCAACTTTTACTTTAAGTCGCGTTCGAGATTCCAGTTGAGATTCTAGTCAAGATTCGGATTGGAGATTTGTGTATTCAGGATTTGAGTATCGGGTTTAGCTGTCGAGTATTATCGAGTATTTTAGAGTACATTCGTAGCATCTAGCATTTACGTACATTTCATGTCATAGACATGTTTGCACTTTCCTTTGAGATACATATTTTCTTATAAGCATTTGTATTTGTATACATACATTTCAAGAACTTACATGCATTTCGTATTTCATTATTCAATTTATTTGTAGTTGGGGGCATGTGATGGCATCGAGATTCGAGATTCGAAATTCGGTATATATACAGTCCGGATTCCAAATTCGGTGTTTTGGCATTTGGAATACTTATATACTCGGTGTACGTTAGTATTTGCTGTATTTAAATTCTTGCATTATTCGTAATTCCGACATATGAGATATATCATTATTTAATTATTGCATATTTATTATCTTATCAGAGCATTGATAGATAGGTACTCAAGGATTGGATATTGTAGTTGCATATATAGTATGTTGGACATTTCGGGGAAATTTTTAGCTTTTATCGCATATTATGAACATGCCTGAGTATAAACTTGTACCTTAGAGAATAAAAATTGGAGACCGGAACTCGAAAATGGTATCTTGGTAAATCGAGATATAGAAATTGATATTATTCGGATTTGGAGATTAGATATGGGGTTATCGGGGTATTCGTTGCATAACATGTGCATATATGATTTATATACTTTTTAAATTCCCATTTATCATATTTTTTAGAATCTGACCCATGCAACTTTCTTTTGGATATTGTTGCTTATTTGGCTTTATAGGGTTGGAGTATGGTGTGGGCTTGCTCGAGCGGCATGAATATCTATGAATATATTTTTTAGTAGAGTCGAGGTAATTTTGTTATTGGTTGTATTTGGGTTTTGAGGCCAAAGGTTATGTATAGTTTCTTTTCTTTATTTGTAAAAGCATGTAGCTTGATAGAGTATTTGTATTCTCAACTTGGTATATATTGTCTTTTCAAGTTATATATTATGATGTATTTATATATATGATTATGTGGATTGTTGTAGTAGTCGGGATGTAGATTGGACTTGGTTATCGATTTGCAGTTATCATTTTGTGTATTTTACTTTCTTTTCATTCAATTTATATCCTCGATTTTATGGGTATTCGGAACATGATAGGTTGGTATCAGAGCTAATTGAGTTATGTACACCCTGATGGTTTATAGATAGAGGTCATGGCTAGAGGTCGAGGTCGTGGTCGGGTTCGTAGGTCGAGTTGTTAAAGGCAGTTTGGTGATTAGAGTAGTATATGTCATAAATACACTATTTGGTGATTTATTATCTATATGCAAGATATATATATATATATATGTATGTATGTATGTATATTATTGACTAATGCATTTCCTCTTCTGGTAGATGCCACAACAAGGTAAAGGTAGCAGCGTTCATGGTGGTGGACGATGTGGAGGTCGAGTAGAGAGCCGTGATATGGAGGCTGTGTTGAAGTATCATCATGCATCACGATATATGCATTGATAGATTATTTTAGTGGCATATACATACATATTCATGATATAACATATAGTATATCATACATCCATCGTGGAGTTTGAGATTCGAGAAGCTCGAAGATATGGTTGGAGAACTTCACAGTGTTATCTATGTTCTACGACATATCGTAGATTTTATATTTATTACATGTATCATGGTGGAGCCATTTTATTAATTTTATCTTTGACTGACAAGTCAGATATACCATGTCTTAACTGTTTCGTTTGGAGTATCGTTCATTTGACTTATTACCAGGGATTGTTGTTCTGTTTGATCAGCAGAGGGATCCGAAATCCTTGTCTTATATTATTTTTAGTGAGATCGGTTGGGAGATAATTCTGAAACCCATTGAATGTTGCGCAACATTTTTGGATTTAAGGAATTGTCTCATTTTACAGAATCTGGACCAAATTATTATGCTATCATTGTTTCGTTGATTTGTTAATCTTAGAGTTGGGTCGTTTTGAAGTTCAAAGATTCAGTGATTTCAATATTGGGTCATATCATACCAATGTATTGGTATTCTATCGTAGTGGTTGTTAAATTTCGATAATGAAATTTTCTAAGAAGGGGAGCATGTAACATCCCTAAATTTATGGATAAATATTTCTCATTGTTAAATAATATTATTTGGGTTATAATGTTTTTCCTCTAGTGTATACATCATATACTAGTGCTTGAAAGTAGTGGGTGATTTTTCGTGATTGTGGTTTGGCCTCAGAATATGATTAAACGCAGAAACGCAAGTTATATTCGTGACAATAGTTTGGTTTTTTGGCAATATCTCGAAAATCGTAACTCCAATTGAAGCTTATGATATAGAGTTGGAAATCTAATTCATGTATCTACGATTTTTATGTTTGGCCCACATTTAATTTGAAGTGAAAAATAGTCAAAAAGTGGCTTGAAGTATTCAACAAAAATGTGTCAGTAGACATGACACCAGTTTTGTATTTTGGCCATATCTTTCAAACCGTAACTCTGATTTATTTGACAAAATGTCATTGCAAAGACTTTTCAATTATCTACAACTTTAATGTTTTGATAAATAGTTAATTAGAAGCATAGAGTGATCAAAACGGGGCCCGGAGTGGTCAGACTAGTGCAATCAGCATTAACTATGGGCCCCACATTTTTATTTGATTATAAAAATTTGTTTAATACATTTTTTTTAACAAAACCAATGCAGAGACCAGCGGGAAGAAAGAGAAGAGAGGGAGAAGAGAGAGAAACTCAATTTTCGATGAGCTCGGAACCTCATCCGTAAAAAATAAATGTATATTACGATTATACATCATGCGATGATCATTTTTGCGTAAGTTTCTTTGCCTATAACTCTCATTTATTTTTCCTTGGTTTGCATTATCGAAATAAAGTTGATGAACTTGTTTATTACAACTCGTAGATCACTTTTATGCATAGGTTTGATATGATCCAAGGCCCGTGGATTGATCATTTTGGGGTTCAATATTTCAAGAGCTTCGGGTATTATTGTGTGATTTTATCTAGTTTCGTCCACTAATTGGATTTTACGTATATACACTTTCTACTCGCCATTATATTCTCCATATATTGGTATAAATTATTTCATCTCATTTTCTCGGGAGCGATATCTCGAATTTGAGCTAATAGTGTTTGGTGAAATAAAATTAGGAAATATTATCCTTATGTTGTGTAGACTATTTTCATTTATAGGATCACGGTCATTTGAGTAGCGGAGCTCGATAATTTTGGAGGTGCAAGAAATGGCGTTCGGGGGCTAGTAGGCGAGACGTATCGAAAATTTGCAGAAGGGGCGTTAATATGTTTCGGGAGGCCCATGAGGTATGGGTAGATTCAAGACCTCAATATATTGTGGAATATCCGTTAGTATATTTACATATTGGGCATACTATATGTTTGGAGTATGTGGTATTATTTTTGTATATGAAGATGATTTCAGATATATATATGTTGTCTATTCAAAGTGTACGAAATTTGCATTGCGGTGCATTCATGTTAGAACTGTTGACTTCAATGTATAAACCATTTTACTCCCCACCTCAATATCTACATTTTGATATAAATATTATCGTTCGTCTTTCGGGA
>MKEJ01061737.1:0-22799 GCA_001753735.1 Embelia ribes
AAGACAAGACGATATAATTTATACCAATGCATAGAGAATGCAATGGTGAGTAAAAAATATATATACCTCAAAGCCAACCCGTGGGCGAAACTATTGATGAAATTTTCCAAAAACCCCTAAAGTTTTAACTTTCGAATCTAGCTAGCAAACGACTTTGGATCAATGTGAACCTAAAAAGTAAAATGCTCCACCATTCATGATGAACGATAATATGAATTTTAATTTCAAAAATCTCGCAAAGCCCGCGAATGGAGAAAATGTAAACGAGCAAGATGAGTAAAGAAATTTACCTCATCATGAACTCTACAACGTGAATATCTTGAATATGAATTTTTGGGAATTTTTCGAGCACAGTAGCTCTTCAAACAGTGAGTCTCACTCTCCCTTTCTCCTTTTCTTCTCTGGCGTGGTGCTCTCTGGTATATGCATCTATATATAAAAGAAAATGGTTAAAGTCAAAACTATGGGGCCCATGAATTATGGTGATTTATTACTCCCCACTTCGGGCCCCATTTTAACCCCTTTACACTTCGGAATGACTTGTTGTCAGAACACGAAAGTTGTAAATAATTGAATTCTCTTTCCAACGACATTTTGTAGTGCTAAATCAGACTTACGGTTTGAAAGGTATGACCAAAATACAAAACTGGTGTCACGCCTCCCGATACTTTTTTGCTAAATGTTTCAAGCCACTTTTTTTACCATTCTTCGCTTCGAATTAATTTTTTGACCAAGTATAAAAGTCGTACATACATGAAATAGATTTATGACACTATATAATAAGCCTCAATCAAAGTTACGATTTTCGAGACATTGCCAAAAATTCAATTTGTTGTCACAAATACAACTTGCGTTTCCGCGTTTAATCCTTTCTTGATGCCAAACCACAATCACAAAAAATCACCCATTACTTCCAAATGCTAATATACGATGTATACACTAGAGGAAAAATATTATAACTCGTATAATATTATTTGGCAACTTGAAAAAAAATTTACCCGTAATTTTGGGACGTTAAACTCGTATTCCTAAAAATAAACAAACTTACATGCTAGTAATAACATAATAAATAATAAACATACAAATTTAAATGATTTGTTTTCTAAATATATTAAATTTAGTCTAATAATAATCTCAAACTTTTTTTCCTATTACAACTGTGAAAGTAAAATAGCTATGCTGATGAGACTAATTTCTTTTAACAATCCAAATTTCATATTAAAATTGGATCAAAAAATCTATTTTATAATCATTTTGAGCAACTCTTAACGTGTCTTTTAACTTAAATTCTTAGTAATGCTTGTAGTAATTGTCACTTAGTTACATTTAAAGGTGGGAGTTATAGGGGCTTAAGAATTTGAAGAGTATTTCAATTAAAAATAAATGAACTTTGTGAATGAAATTTTAATTTTTATATCTTGTTTTCACGATCATTAAAATTATACTCCTTATTATGAACTCAAAGTCATTTCTCAATAATGGAAATATATGAAATTATCAATATGTTATTTATTTTGGTGAAAGTTATTTTTTTATGATATTTAATGTTGATATTTTCTCTTATTTTTTAGAAGTTACTACATATGTCATTTTTATTAAATTTTGGGGCTATGTTTAATATTTTTTCAAATTATGAGAACTATTACTATTGTAAATGAAATCATGGGGACCAAAAAAAATAATTATTGAAACTATAGGGACCATTGCTATAATTATCCCTAGCAATTTTAAAAAAGATTTTTAACAAGTAGTGATATATATGTTTTGTTAAATATATTATTAGCTTATTTGGCTTAAATTATCAACTAGAATAGTTGTAATTTTGTAATAGTAAGAAGGGTATCTTCGAATTGAAAAATAGAAATTTTTTTAGAACTTCTTCACATTTTTAACGTAGAGTTAGATTGTACACAATTATCAATTATCTTTTGATGCTTCTTTTATTATCCTATTAGGGACAAGAAATTAAGTGAATTGCAAAGGAAAAACTCATATAATTATAGATACTTTCACTTTAAACATATCAATACCTTGACAACAAGTTCACCACATGCATTATCTTTTCAATACATATTTTTATACATGACCATATTTAATTTCATTTATCGACAGTGTATGGATAATTTCACTCAACATATTTAGACAAATGACATGCGTTTATTTGGTGGTCTCAACATGTATAAATGTACTCCTATCATATATCTAAATTGAAGATGTATAAAACCTTTGCACCGACAAAGTGTAGACAATTGGATTCCTAATTATAATATATATATTATTTTCGGAGTGCAGTTGTTAGCCGTGTAAGATGGGGCAGCTGCTCAATAGGCGTTGTAGGCTTGTGAAATTTAGACCGTAGTACAGTTGAGAAATAGGGTTAGAGTCATGTGACTGTTCGAATCTAGGGCACACCCTTGCTCAATTATCGCCTTCTATCATTAATTCTATAACAAAAGCCCTAGTTGCTAGCTACTTAAAAATAAATAACAATCTCTAGTATTTAAGAAACTAATTAATTTTGCGGTTTTAGTTTTGCAGCTATAGAGTAGCCAATATCATGTATACCAATCGTGACTGAACCAAAAATTTATTATTAATTCTAGAACAAAAGCCTTAATTCCTAGCTTGTTTAAAATTATAACATGTTGTAATTTAAGCAAATAATTTATTTTTTGGTTTTGTTTTCAAGGGCTATAGAGTAAGCAATAGCATGTATGCCGACCGGTACGGGATCAAAGGTTTATCATTAATTCTCGAACAAAAATCTTATTTGCGGCTTATTTAAAATTTAAAATTATAATCTGTAGTATTTAGGTAACTAATTAATTTTGTGGTTTTAGCTTTTAGCCATAGAGTAGCAATAATATATCTCCTGATGGGGACATAGTCAAATTTCCAAGATGCTAAAACACTAGAACAATTTTGAAATGAGAAATGATATTTATATTCATAAAATTTATTCGATGCAGTAATGAGAATATTTGAATGTGAATAATTTTTAAATATATTATATTAATAATTGAAATTAAGATTTTATTTGTCACATAATAGAATCAGATAGATTTTATAAGTGTAAATATAAGTGCTCTTCTAAGAAACAACTAAATATCTGTATTATTTTTTTTTATGTGATTTTGCTTTTCCATGATAATTCTTAGCCACATAATAATTTCCAGGACATAAAACCTTCCAATTTTAGATTTCTCTCTCCACCCTTGTCTACTGATCAGATAAGTTGAATAACGTTTCTGTGACAAATTAAGGTTTAGAAAAAGGTTTTCTTGCCTTGAACACTGTGATAAATCATACAACAATTAGATTTTGTAGTTCATAAACAAGTTTGATGTGCAAATTCTACTTATTTGGGCTGTCTATAAAAGACAAAATTTGCTTCAAAGTTATGTACATTTCTTAATCGTTAGTGTACTATAATGATATTTCAATTAAATTATTAAAAGCATAATCAAATAATTCACTGTCAGCAGGCTCCTTAACAATTTGTTAATTACTATGGACCACCATACATTTGTAATATCTGCTTGGGACCATAGATAACTGTATAAATAATAATAATAATAATAATAATAATAATAATAATAATAATAATAATAAACGCGTCTAGAACAATTAACCATCTTCTCATTTTCTTGTTGATTGTATTATGATTATGCCAACTATTAATCTTCGATTATTTATGCCGTGTATAATTATAATGATTCATGTACTGTAAAACAAAAAATAGAAACAATATGTTAACTTTTATTAATTACTGGAGTAAAGTCCGCACGATACAAGTGTTAATGCACAATATTTTTATATATTATTAGTTTTAATTTTTTATAATATTAATTTTGATAAATTTTCATATTCATTTGATATGAATTTTTTTTCCAAGTTGTCTTATACTTTTTTAAGAAGTTTGGGTTTGATGGGATTCTACTATGATATTAAAAATAATATATATTTGGTTAGATTTAAATATGTTGGTAATATTAAGTTGATAATGTTTCTAAAATTTTAATTTTATTAGAATAATATTTTGAATATTGATGGAAAATTCTAGATTGATAGAAAAAAAATTCTAAAAATATGTTTTTACACTTAGTTATTTATAAAAATCCGTAATTGATGAAATATGTATCAAGATTTTCATTATACACGAGGCTATAATATAGAAAATAACATAATAATTTGTAGCTCTTGTAATGCTTATTCTATTTCCATTTTTTCAAGATGTTATTAAGTTCTATCGTTTTATTTTAATCAATAATTATATATATATAATTTATATTAGCATTATTTATCTGACATAAATAGTTCTAATAGAGTAGAAACAATATATAGTTTATTTTTTTATTTTATTTTTGCATTCGTGATATTTTTATTTTTATTTTAAGCAATATTCCATAATAAAAACTTTAAACTTAAGAGATTAATTTTAATGTAATTTGTCTTTGATTTTTTTATGAAATTAAATGACAAAATCATAATAACATTGTAAATCATGATCTTAAGAACATATTTTATTCGTCTATTTGTGGGGAAAAATTTTTAAGTTGGTAATAGTTTAAAGTAGCCATAAAAAATTATATACATAATTCCTTATTAAGTAAAATGTTTTTTCAAAGAAAATTTTTCGTTTTCTTTTTAGTGATGTTTTTGAAAAAAAATTAATTATTTCTTCTTTCAATTGCATCATACAGGATAACGTTAATGCTGTGAAAAAAAAATTATGATATCATAAAGAGAAATTTGGTAACTTCGTGTCCACATATCATTTTCCCAGTAATTGAAGCTATTTAATAAACTTTCTTAACCCATTTGCAAAATTCTAAAAAATCACTTGATAAGGATACATAAAGTACTATTTTTTTAATTAATTTGTCATTATAGAAATTTTCTATTTCGTTTTTGGCTATTAACAAAGTTTAATTCTCTTATATTATTAACATGTTTATAACGGTTTTAATAATTTTCATTTGATATAAATATATTTAGGTATTTATGTATATTGTAACTTCATGTTCTTAACTTCTTATACTAATTAATAAAATTTCAAAATTTTTTAATAATTGAAGAAAACTACATTTGTCACACTTATCATTAGCCCTTATGCTAATTCTTTTATAGCTTTTTTAACATATATTACTTATTTATTTTTTGGACAATATTTGAATTTAGCTATTAAAGTGGAAATAATTTTTTAAATTCTTCTTCTATGCTACATATTATTGATTTAATTCTATTTGAAATAATATAAATTTTTATATATGTTATACAGTTTGAATCAGTCATTATGCTTCATTAATTTTTTAGAAATCCTATAAAAGGTAAAATTAAGAACTTTTATAATTGGAATTGAATTAATATTTTTCTGCCTATTTTAAGTAGACTAGATAGTACACAAATATTTATTAATTAATTTATTTATGTATTTATTTATTTATTAATAATAATAATATTTTTTTTTGACAGAAAAAACAAAGCATAACATTCAACCTTTAAGCATAAAAGATTCATACAACAAAATGCTGCGAATTTTACGCAAAAATTGTTTCCTGGACTTGTCATTTGCTAGTACACTACTAATAAAAAGGGGTGATGAATTACTCCAAAAACTATCAAAATAGGGATTTGCCGCCTTAGCTAATTTGTCCACCACTTTAGCTTCACGATATGTATAGTTGACGGACGCTACTAATAGATTTTTTTTTTCACAAAAAAGATTACATCTATTTGTAAGTGTAAAATAATGTATACGAAAGGGCATTAGAGATGATAAGTTTTCAATTAGGCTGTAACGTTTCGGAAATTTCGAGTAAAATTTTCAAATTTTCATTTAATAAATAATATCGTTAATGTATTAACGATATAATTTATTAAATGGAACAATTGGGTGTGTTACATGCTGTATATAATTAAGTGATTGTGTGTTATATTATGCATAAATAAATAAGTATTGTGTTTGTGTTGCTACCTTATGCATAAACATTAAGAAGTTGTGTATTATATTTGTGGATATTGTGAAGAGTATTGTGGTGCATTTTGTGGAAGTTGTGTTTGTGTATTATATTTGTGGAAGTTGTGTAATATATCTTATTTTGAGTTGATATAATAAATTTTATTGGAGCATTTATATTCGGTATTTACATTGATGCATTTTTTTTGAGATTTTATTGAGTTAAATGTGTCATTTTAAAATTATTCTCGAGTATTGGGATTTATTGGCTGTGATTGGAGTACTGCTATATTTGTTTAGATATTATTGGTTGTTGAAAATATTATCGAAATGTGTAATGTTTGAGGAAAAATGTGGTTTGGTCGGGGTTTGTCGAAAATTACGTAAAATTACGCCGATTGAGTTTCGGATACCCAAACGACGTTATAAATGAGCCATGTTATTTTTTCTCTATTGTATATGACATATTATAGCATTTAGAGTGAGATGTGAGTGGCGTGGCCAAGATTTGACCTCGGGGGGATTTTCAAACTCGGTTAGTATTAAGTTGAAATCGTGATATCTATTCGGTATTTAAATAATATCTCCCAAACTGTAACTCCGATTAAGGTTTATGATATACGGTTGGAAAGATATTTCATTTATCTACAACTTTTGTATTTTGAGAAAAAAATTAATTTGAAATGTAGATGAGTCAAAATGGGGCTCGAAGTGCTAAGGAGTGCATATGCTGAAAGAATAGCATGTCGTCGTTCGGTATTTTAATGATATCTCACAAAGCGTAACTTCGATTGGGGCTTACAAAGTGTAGTTGGAAAGATAATTTAGTCAAAACGAAGTCTGAAGTAGTTTTGACAGTATGGCCAATAGTAGCAGTAGTCCCTACTGTTATGTTTTGTTATTTAAATTTGTTTTATACACATTTATACATACATATACACGAAATAACACCAGAAACCAACAAGGAAAGAAAGAGAAGAGAAAGAGACGAGAGAGAGAGAGCTCGGGTTCGTCGTGCTCGAGCCATTATTCATGGAAAATAATAATATTTTTGGAATCTACGTCACGAGGAAAACATTTTGACGTAAGTTTCTCTTCCTATCTCTCTCGTTTCCCAACACTTAGGTATGCATGCTAGACCCGTAAATTGAAATAAAGTTGAGAATCGTACTCTATATGATTTATAGAGTTTTTTTGTGTGTAAATTTATAATGATTTGTGATCATTTGCTAGATCAAATTCGGAGCCCTAATTCGGGAGAAATTGGAGCTTTTGGATAGGACCGCTCGGAAAGGATTCGTCTTTGACTAGGTACGGCAGATTGCATGTATTACTATAAATTGAAAGGTTTGTGTGTATATGACGTGTGTGATACGTTTTGTGAAATTGTGAAAGTTGTGATAATTGTGGCAAAATTGTGAGTATAAATCATTTTTTATTTTAAAATAGAAGGCCTTGAATTATATAATTTAATGTGTGTATCAGTTATTGTGGCAAAGATTAGCATATGTAAGTAATTATTGTGATTTTAGCTTTTATAGTAGAAATTATCATTTGTGCAATTGTGATAGCTTAAGGTAATTCGTTATGCTCTTTTGTAATACATGTTTATTATATATTGTACATTGACATATTTATACATGAATATATGCATCATTACATTGTGATTTATTTGTGAAAAAAAAAATTATTTTGAAGAACATGTGCATTGGGGAATGGCTTGAGTATTTTCCTTTGTTTTCGGGGCTAGGTCAACTTTTTCATAAACTTTTGTGATATTTGTGATTTTTGTAATTCAAACGTACGATTCTCAGATCCAAGGGGCAATGCGAGCTGGACTTTCTCGGGCTCATTTATAAAATACCTAAGTCCTAATTTTTGTGAGTCGGAAAAAATATTTGTGATTTGTGAAATCTTTTTTGAAAAGAGAAAAGCTTTGTAATAATTGTAAAAAATATTGTGATTTTGGGAAAGTAAAACCTTTGCGGTTGTGAAAAATTTTGTGATTTTTGAAAAATAAAGGATTTATGAAAAAATGGGGGAATTGCATAGCATATGTCATTTGGCATTATATAAGCATATATGTTATATAAACACTTAAATTCCATTTTAGAGTTATACCATTAATCTGACCGTGCAAATTTTCATTTTTCTTTCTCATTGGTGTTGTAATATTTCAAGCTTGAATGCCCACGCGACTTGAGGATACGGCCTTAGACCATTAAGGGTCTAGAGCAACTCTGATATTTTGAAAGATTTGTTGAGTCAGAGTTAGTATATTTTTTGTGCATTTATTTTGTGTGAGTCATGGAATTTGATGTTAGATTTTGACTCTTTATTTCATTATATTTTGCTTAAGCACCTAGCTTGATCTTATATGCACACGCAACGTGGGAGGATAGCTATAAATGTATATTTATATTTTGTGACAGATATTGTAGCTATTTATTTATGTTGTATATATAATCAAACTGAGTTTATATTGTTTTGTGAGATGACGTAGATAGATTGTGATTGGTTATGGGAAGGGGATTTGTATATTTATTCCTTCATTATATTGTGGATTATTGTGGTTTTTGGTTACTATTTATTCATAGGTTCATGTCCCTAAATTTATGGGGATTCGGGACATGACAAGAGAGCTAGCTATCTTCTTGGATACCTTCGTGCGCATTCTCATCATTTTCCTCTCTTTCGCTATCTTCTTCAACGCCTTTGAGCTCATCATCGTCTCCTTTATCGGTTTCACTATCTCCCAATTCTGATTCTTCATTAATGTTTCCCTCTTTACTTTCACTTTCTCCATTTTCTTCCTCATTTTATTTTTCTTCTAGTGCATCCTCAATACTCTTGATATTTTCTCCAATTTCTTCTCCATTTCTTCCACGCTTCCTCTTATATGTTTTCAACTATCCCATCTCCTTTTTTGCCTCCTCCATTTCCTTTCGTTTGGATGTTGTAGGAGCTCATCTTTTTTACGCATCCTCCGGTTTCTATTGAAATGACACCAAAGGATTGAAGATATTTGAGTCTTTACCTGAAAAACCATATAATATAAACACAAGTTAGAATACATATAAATGAAAAAAAAATATTAACTGAAAACAAAACATTCGACCATTAAAAGGACATTCGACCATAAGTTGGTTAGTGAACAAATGGCCTACATTTAACCATCAGTTGATCGAATGTCCCATAAAACATTCAACCATAAGTTGGTCAAATGTAAGTCATTTGGTCATTAGTTTGTGTAGTGGGCAAATAGCATACATTCGACCATTAGTTGGTTGAATGTCCTAAAATATTCGACTAACCGATGGTCGAATGTGGGTAAGCCAAGTGTAATCACACTGCAAAATTTATATATTCCAATCACAAAAAATGCAACTACAAAACTAGTGGTAGAATGATTTCAAATGCATATAATAAGAGAACAAAAACCTAAACATTATAATTATAAATTAAATGATTTCAAATAACTCTAAATTACACTTAAAAAATTCAATCATAATAATTCAATAATTTTAATTATATCTACTACCAAAAATTAAATTAAATTATAAATATTCGACCCTAATAATTCAGTTGTTCCAATCATTGAGAGGGGAGTAAAAATTACTTGGTGGTTCAATTGTAGGTAGTGGTGGTGGTGATGGTGATGGTGGTGGTGGTGGCCGTTGCAGTGATGGTGATGCTGTTAGGGACGGTGCAGTGCAGTAGTGATGGTGGTGGGTAGCGTGTGGTGGAGAGAAAGAGAGGTGACCGTTATAGGAGAGGGTGAGGATTTTGTAAGTTTAGACATGGAAGACAGTTTTGTAACTTTTCCTATTATTTAGGAATTGATTAAACTATATTTGATATTATTTAGAAATAAATTAAAGTATATTTGATGTATTAAATATATAGTATCTTTAATATTTTTTTATTCAATTTATAGATGGTCCCTTTAACTATTTACGTGTTGCCTTTAGAATTGACCTAGTTATATACAAAGCCATTTCATTGTTTTAGGTTGGTGCAGAGTACCCCTGCGAAGCCCCATCAAGTTCTCATTTGGACAAAACAAACATCAAATAAACTAATTATCTCAAATTAAATTAACAAGAATGTTAATATTAAGGGCAAGAATGTCAAATAACAAGCCTCACTTACCCATGGAGGTACATTAACTGCACATGATATGTTATATATAGCTGAAATGCCAATGTTGGAAAAATACGAAAAATCAAGATACAAATTTAAAAAGTAATCGGTTATGTGAATGGAAGAAGGATATATTTTTTATGGAAAATGTCTTGGCGCAAAAAATGATTTTCTTGTATATTATAAGAAATCGTACTTCGGGCAAATTTATTACAAAATAACAAATATGAATGTTACTATCAATTTTATGTTACAAAATATGGAGGTGGGAATAACGCTAACAAACCCACAATTTGTAATAGCTCTTTATTTATTTTGTGATGAAGTTTTGAAAAGCATAGTTTCCGGCATAGAACAAAAGGGAATTCTCGTACCAAAACCTCTTACGTCATCGAGCCATGTAGATTAAGTCCACAGTTCAAAATGCTTTGCGCTTTATGATCGCAAACAAAGTAACCACAGTTGGAGGCTTATCCTCGTTATGAATTTTCCAATGCTCTCGTATTTTCTGACTGAAAATTATATTAAACAATTGGTTCATGTTTTCACTTTTGAAATGACCTTCCATTAGCCCCTTCAAAACACCTCGCAACCGTACGGAAGTAATTTTCGCCATGGACGGAATGTGATCCAAGTGATTTTGCAATGACCTGATGCTCTTGATCGTGAAACAATTATTATTTTGAATCGTCGTCTCGAGCAACTCTACCGATGGAAGGTAGTAAGGTAAATTGAAGGAATGAACTTTCTCTTCGGTTATAAAACCCTGCGAACCAAAAGTAAAAACACTCAGGGATATTTTTTTGGGAATTGATATAAGTGTAACTTACATTTTAATATTGTAAGGTATCAATTTTACTACAGCACAAGCTTTAATAGGCACTTATTCTCCAACCTTGATGTATTCTATAAATATAGTTATGTTTACCATTTCTGAAACTACATTTGAATACCAGTTTTGTGTGGGAGTGTTGGAGAATAATATAAAAAAATAAATATTGTCTTTATTGTAAGATTGAATTTTTAGGAGAAACGGTAATAGAACATCGTATCATAGCTTTTAAGGTTCAATTAGTAGAAAAAGTTAACAAAGATTTTGGAAACACAATGTCACTCTCCATTTAACAAAATAAAACCTGAATTTATTTGGACTTAAAACTTTAGTATAACAAAATAAAAAACCTAAGCTAGCCTACACTAAAGTCAACCTTAGATCAATCTTTTGATGATCTTAACACTAAACAAGGATCCCCCCACGCCTACATACAAATATATAACTATATAAATACTTTTTAATTATAAATAAATAAATTTTCTCATATATTGAACAAATTAATTTTTACTTTTTCTTCAATCAACATTAAAGTAAAACTCAAAAATAATTCATTACAGTTAGGTTTTGTTTGTTGCATCTTTTTAAGCAAAATATCTAGTTTTTGTTTAATTATGAAAAAAATTAGACACATCTAATTTGATATTTATTTTATGGGCCAAAATATTACAAAAAAATTAAAATTAAAAGTTCAACAGCCAAATAAATAACTGCTTTGAAAAAAATTAAAAAGAAAAATCAATTATAAAAAACTGCAACCAAATAAACCTGTCGTATTACCATTTTGGCCAAGTCAAAGAGACTTTCTCCCAAAAGCTCACTCATCACCCCAAGCCTTGTTTGGGATGGAAGAACTTCACCCCCACTTGGACACCAGGCATTTGGATAACCAAAAGCCCATCCTCAACAAGCTCTTTTGCCCTAGCTTCCAAAAAGCTCTCCATATCCCTCTCAAACTGTGCCACATAAGCCCTAGTCACAAGCTTATTATCCCCACTACAATATATCTTATCCTAATTGTTATAAGCATGGGAGCTTTCATCCTTAACTTCATCCGGAACTTTCGATAACCATTGCAAGGCAGAAGTTGAGTGCACCTATTTGGAGACTTTTCTCGGGAAACAAACGCCCGTAGAACGAGCCCGGCACCCCCGTGGCGAAGTAGTTCCACGAGGTGGCAAGGTTTCGAAAGAGAGTGTTGAAATCGTTGTCCGTGTGGTCATTGAAGAAGACTTGGAACTCGGGGATGCTGGAAATGTTAGTGGTTTTGTATTTGTGATCGACCGCTTCTACAATATTTTGCATCGCCATGATTGTGTTTTGTCCGGTTGAACATCCGAGATCGGCGATTTTGAATGGGTTGCTGGGGTTGAATTGCGGTTTGGTTATGTCGAGTTTCTCCAAAATCGCATGGACAATGGCATCTTTGGCAACATTTATCACTTCTCTCTACAACATTTGACGATCCCATGCATTAAATATGTGACTAGAAATAGGAGAAATGCATGTGCAACTTTTACAAAATGCAAAAATTACAAATGCATGTAAGAAACAGACTGGAGAAGAAATCGAAACAGTATTTGGAATCGAGATTAAAATCAAAGTTACACGTAATCTATTTTTTTACTGGAGAGTCGTCATCCTTTTCACTTCCATTTCGAGTCATTTTGTGATGGTATTTTGAAAACGGAGTTAATGTGAAAGTGGGAAAGATTAGTTGTTCTACTGGACTTTTTTACCCTCAATATAACTCTATTAGCACTTAACTTTATTTGTAATGTGTTGTTGAGGGCTCCTTTGTCCAAATAAAAAATGGACAGGGCCTCAAATGCATTTTGCACTAAAACAGAGTTCCGCCTTTATTTATACATGCAATTAGGGTTGACTTGTAAATAAACACCACGTCTATATATATATCCATACTCTAAAACGTGCATCGTCATTCACCCTACAATATTTCTTCTATTTGCCATTTATGAATGGTCGATTTCTGGTTTGGAGATTAGATACAAATTCCCAAGGTAAATAGTACAGTTTAAAGCCTGTGTTGTCTTTTCCCGAGTTTCAATCTTTCAAGTCACCTCTTCCACCCGAAGTTGATTCTAGCTATCGAAAGGGATTTTCCAGAGCTTACTTCGGTACCTAAAGATGTGGGCAGGGAATAACCCACAAAACCTCCAATGCTTAAGTAAAATAGGGTTCGGGTAAAGGCAAAATACAACGTACTTAAATGAAAGTATTTAAGTATTGAATTATATAGTTAATGTAAAGAGAGAAAGTAAAAATGTATTTTCAGCTGATAAGTAACATTATTTACAGTACACATACAGATGTCAAATAATATTACCTCATTAGTCCCTGAATTCCCTGTTAATTGGAGCGTGCAACAGATAGCTTGCTTTATTTACAATAGTGGTCATTTGGGTCTATTGTATGTACAGATACATACTTACCAACTGCTCCCCAATTGCTTTGGGTGTATTTATAATATGATTATCCTGAGAGAGTTCTTGGTTTGAAATAAACTTCTAGCTTTGGACAAAAGAAATTTACCTCTGGTAAGAGCTTGCTCAATTTCAGATGAAAAAAGCCCAAGGACTCCAACTTCAAATTCGTAACTTCTGACTTTGACTTTTGAATTTTTTATTTCCGGTGCCAACTTTTAGGTTCTGAATTTTTTACTTCGGTTGTCAACTTTTGGCTTCTGATCCTTTACATCCCAGACCTTAATTTCAGGCTTTTGACCTCAGGTTCTAGATTTGGTTCAGAGGGAAAATTTTTTGAGGTGAAACATCTTTTCACAACCGTCCCATCCTAGCATTTAATGCTTTAGAAGACAGAAAGACTAATTCAATGCATTTGTCAACTGTAGGCGACTGTATATTCACTTCATCATGTCCAAAGAGTTGTGTAGCATTTATTACGATGAATGTATGTCTTTTCACCTTCTCTCAGTTTTCCTATAAATAGAAAATTTTGTGTGTTTCCATTTTACTCGTTACTAAATTTGCTTTATTTTGGAGAGTGAAACTACACCCTTCTAATTTTTTGCTGTAAAGAGATTTTTCCAGCAGTGATTCTGATATAAGCCTTGGTGACATTTTCCTTGATAGAGAAACGATGGCAACCCTAGAGGAGTGCATTAAAAAGTTAGAGGATGAACTGGCCCATAGGGACCAAGAGTTGGAGAAGTTGAGCTTAGTCTAGACGAGTTTGACGATCTCTTGGCCTGCGTGGTGGCCCTAGAGGCAAAAGCAATGACCCTGGAGGCTCTGGAGTGTCTACTTTGGAGCAAGCACCTAGTAGCCCGGGTGATCCTCCCAAAGGGACAAACTTAGAAGGCATGATTGCTTCACTAAAGGCTACCTTTGTCGAGTCCGGGACTACTTTTTAGGAGAAAGGGGATAGAGAAAAAGAGAAAGAGAGAGAGATAGGAGATAATAGGAAATCTGTTTTTATGTAAGCTTTATGCATTTTTCTCTTATTCAATGTAAATAAAATTATCTATGTATTATTTCTCATTCATCCTTATTTTCGTATCATTATATTATTTAAGTGGCACATACTAATACTATTGCTATTTAGCTTCATTGCAACAATATCATTCAAATGTTTTTTTATTAATGACAATGCTTCTACTACTTGTAACCAATGTAATGTTGATTGGGCTAAAATAATCATATTTGTCAATTAAAAGGTCTAATCACATTATTGATGCAATAAATGCTCATCTTCCTATCTTTTGTCCATAAATAACTCAAAATGTGATCTCATTCATTAAATACTTATCCTTGTTAGAGAGACAAAATATATTTTTCCTTCATACCTCAACATAATATCTCAATCAAGTAAGAGTAATGAGTCTAGTTCCAGTACCAGTGACGTTAAAATGGGGAAGGATATGATGCATGAACTTTAGAAAAAAGTAGAGGACTTGAAAAATGAACTATATGAGAAAAATCATTTGGTTAAGTACCTTATAGAGCAGATGGCCACTGTGGATGCCTTGAAGGCTCGTATTAAAGTCTTGGAAATCGGGTCAACTGCTCTAGGAGCTCAACTGTTAGAGCTTAGGCAATCTCCAAAGGGTCCACGTGGTTCTTTTGATAAATAAATAGAAGTTAAAGAAGCTTGTAATAGCCTTAGGCATTTGTTTTAGAACAATTTGTCAAAAATAACTTTGATGAAGCATTTCTTTTAATGTCCTATTCATTTGCCAAAGGCATATTCCTTTTGTAAAAATAATGTATTTAAATAAAAGTTATTTTTTCTTCTCTTTTTATTTTTTATTTTAATACATTCATTGAATATATTGTATGTGATATCATATCTGCTTCTATTACTCTGGTGCTCTCAAAAAACATCTTTTCAATACCCAGGTGGGGCATTTAATGCCTGCCATTTGATCTTCCCAACTAAAATACATGTATAGTACTATAATGTTGACAGTTGGCCATTAATAAAGTAACCCTAAAAGGTCTCCGTTATATTAATGATAACCTTCAAAGCCACTTACTTAGCCCTCCTTGATTTATTATATAAATATGGGTTATCCTATCATTTCACCCTTCAATTTCACAAGTATCTTTCTAGAGAGAGAAACATAATTTCAAATATTTCTGAGAATGTCTTCTTTTGCTCCTATTCCAATTCCTTCTAATAATTCATCTTCTGGACATGAGTCCCTGAACCTAAACCCAGATGTTTATGACCTTCATGTGAAGTTGGATGAATTGAAAGATAGCATCAATGCATTGAAGGCCGAGCTGGAGTTTATAAAGGATATAGAAAAGCATGTTGATGAGTTCTTATTTGACACTACTTGGTCATATAAGTTCAATCGTTTGGAGACCAAAGTAGATGATTTGGCTTCTATGATTGCTTGCATTCCAAGGTACCCCTGGAATTGAATATGTTAGGATGATAGGAATAAGAGTTCTGATGTAGGAGTATTTAGAGCTTTGATTTTGTACTTTGCCCTTGAAGGCCTCCTTCTGTAATGAAATGAAATAGATATATTTCCAGATTTTGCCTTGTACTACTATTTTTTTTATTCTGTGCGTATTTTTAAAATAAAATTTCCACTTTTTATTTACCCTAAAGGGGGTAGGTACCCCATAGTGCTATCCAACTACCGCAGATTATGCTTGTCATAGTTTTGGGTAATTGTTTGCAAATATGCCATTTTATTTGAAATTATGCTTGCTACCCATATCCTTACCATTGGTTATGTGGATTCAGGGTGAACCTTATTTACTTGACACGTGGCAATTATGCCAATTTATGGGTTTTATGCACCCATAATGTAGGCTTGGTAGTTGTAACGGCCCCTTATTTCCTGCCCTCTATGAATGTACTATAAATAAGTAACGGGGGAGCAATTTTGCTCATTTGCTACCCCTAAGATTTCAAAGGTTTTTGAGACTTTCTCTCTCTAGAAAATTTTTCTTCCCTACTTTGCAGTTGTTCCCCAGATCTGTTAAGTATGTCAGAATTGAGTGTTGAAGCCAATAAAGGTGGAGCATCTTCTCTATCGAAAAGGAACCTGAAGGCAACTAATAGATCGGGAAGTTCCAAACCACTTTTGAAGTTGTCGTAATGGGCTTTTTTAAAGTGTATCCACAAGTTTGATAAGAAGAAGTTTTTAGAAGAATATGGTCGACAATCAGAAAATGCCTCACAAATGATGAAGCCCGAGGCATACTCTGTAGCAATGGCGATGAAATCGGAGTTTGCCTTAGTGCCCTTTACTTTGGAGTGTTCTCTCTCCCTATTTCTCCTTTATTGATTTCATTCCTTCATACTACAAAAATTGCATTGTCTCAACTTTCTCTAAATACACTCCAAATATTCAGAGGTATTGAAATTTTGAATGAACCAGCCGATGTTAACTTAGGAGTTGCAGAAATTGTGTAGGGCTATTCTCTCGTTTATTCAAAAGATGTGTTGTTTCTGACCCCCAGATGCCCATAACGAATAATGTTCTCGCTCCTTTCCTCCAACAAAGGTGCTGAGAATGATTGGGTTATTGTGGAGGGTGAATGGGCTTCTAAAGCCGATAAGGCTTTAATTAACAAGAGCCCTTACAGTAGAGGGAACCCAACTTTCTCTGAACCTTCAAAGGATGGGATGGTTGACCTGAGAAATTGTTTTGAATGGAATGGTCCTAGTGAATCAGATGAGCATGTTTAATGTCCTTACCGGTTATTTAATTTGGACAAATTTCCTTGTGGCTTGAAAGTGAATGATGCCTAGGGAGAGGTTACATTAAAAAAGAAAGGAAAGAGAGATGCGCTAGGGGCCGAAGAGCAAGAGGCAAGAAAGACAAAGAAAAAATCGAAGGTTAAGGAACCTTTTGCTGGTGACGTCACAGTCGAACTTGCCGAACCTTCTGCTAGTGACGCTACAATCATGGTTGCCATTCCTACAAAGGATGTTGTTTCTTTGGGTACCGAATGGAGCCCTTAGTAGATGTGGGTGGGTTATAGCTTACAGTGAATGATATACTTCATTTGTCACTTTAGGCTATTCCTACTAAAATTGAAGAGGAAGCAATGAGATTTTTGGATAGTTATCCACAAGCAGATTTTGATCCACTAGCCAATTTTGGGTATGACTTGGGCGGTGCTAGAGGAAAAGGCGAGAAAAATGAGGGAGAAGTGGGTGGGGGTTGGTCTCTCCCATCCTTCTCATAAAGAGAATATTTCCAAATTAGATGACTATGGAGGTTAATTGGAGGATAGATCCTCTTCAAGCCCATTTTAGTCTGGGAAAGGGAGTAATGACACTGAAAGTGAATTACCAGAAGAAATATATTGCTCGTGTCGTGTTCCTTCTACTTTTGAGGGGGTCGACATCTTTGATGGACTTCCGGGTTCCACAAAGGTCTATATGACAAATCTTTCGAGGCCTTGGTGCAGAGAGTTTCAGTACCTTTATATAGCAAATTCTTCCTTTGTTGCCTATGCTTTCCTTATTTTGCTTTTCTTCTTATTCTATCTTTTCTTATTAACAAGGATCTTTTGGATTAGGAACGTTGTAGTTGAAGCACCACCTTAAATGTCATGATCTCAATGCCAAAGCTATTCAAGCCCGAGCTACTGCAGACAACGAGACCTATCTTTGCGATAAATGGATCTCCAAGCTTTCTAAGGAGGTAGAAGACCAGTCAACATGTCGAAGCTAGTGCCAAAAAAGATAAGGCTCTGTTTGCAGCCAAGGAAGAAGTCAAAGAATTAGTTCGATCAAGGGATGAAGTTAAGAGGATGTTGAAGGTAAAAGAGGGAAAGGTGAAAATTTTTACAAAAAAGTGCAATGAGATGAACAAGAAGGCTACTTCTCAGAACTTTGAGTGCAAAAACTTTGCAACCATGAGCACAAAATTCTTTTTGGAGAGGTTTAGAGGCTTATAAAACTCCCAAAACTAGTCCCCTTTGGAGTGAGGGTAGGTTCCCTTTTTTTGATCCCGAATTTACCGAAGATCTGAAGTGTAACTATAAAGCCTTTGTGGAGTTTAAATGCAAGCAAGTTGCTTTAAAGATTTCATCACCTAAAGTTGCCACTTCGTCCGCCTCTCCACATCCTAATTTGCCCCCTTTAGATCTTCCTTTGGGAGAGCAGACATGAATTCTTTGAAGGTTTTCTTTTCATTTTTGTATGGCGTAGAATTTTGTTGATAGGGAGCTTTTCGGCATGCTAGATGGTAGTGTTAAGAGATGGGTTTTAATACGGACGAGGTTCAGATTTTTGTAGTAAATCTTTATGAATGAAATGTTAGTTGTTTTTCTTAGACCTTTTCATGTTGAGGCCTAAAATTCAAATGTATGTGATAATTTGTTGATTTTGATGGAAGTGATTTCCCTACTTTCCATTCTCCAGTTCACTCGAGGACATGCCCAACCTAGGCTAAGGTTGGATTGAGGAAATCAGGTTACAGCTGGTGAAGCTGGTAAATCGCATTCGCTATGCTTTGCAAAATCCTAACTAGGCTTTGATCTTTTAACCCCTTAATTTTGTAGAGTCTATTGAGGTATTATGTAGATTTTCCATTATAAACTCTGCCCATTTATTTTTTGAAATAAAGAATTAAGAAAGTCCCTTTATGAGGCCAACCGTACTATAACTGAATTAGAATGCCATGTGGCCTATTTTGAGGGGGGGAAATTCCTTAGTAAAACATACAAGATTAATGCAGAAGTTGCTTGTTGTCATCACCAAATTGATTAGTTGCAGAGGTTAGCAAAGGAGGCTCTAAAAAAGAAGAATGAAGCTAATGAGCGAGCAGATTGGTTACAATGGGAAATGGGTTGTCTGTTAAGCTTAGATAGATGTTCTGTTGAGCTTGAAGAAAATATTTCTTGCCTTTAAGGAGAGAATGAACGTCCTTAAGAAATTACCTTGGAGTTTTTTTTTACCTTTATAAGGAAGTTAAAGAGCTAAAGAAGTAACGAGCCAAGGCTAATGAAAAGAATTCCAAAAATTATGCGCTCCTCCAGAAGCTTAAAAGTATTATTAGCTGCCTGAAGGCTGAGATAGCATAATGCAGTTCTTGTTCAAAGACTGTGGTTTCTTTTTTAGATGATTACAATCAGGTAATTCTGTATGCAAAAAAGTTAATTGAAGTTGCTTACTCTAAAAGAGATGAACAACATGGCGAACGCTTTATGAACCACTGTTGCAGTAAATTAGGCAAATCTTCGGAGTGGTTTTCCTGAGGTAAGGCTTATCGCCGGCTGGTGGTAGAGGATGAAACCTTCACTTCTAAAGAGCTTAAGGTTCTTACATCAGTAAGGCTTGGGTATTACATAGATAGTGAGTGCCTTCCCTACTTAGCTAGTGGTTATTGAGTAAAGGTCGAACCCATGGAAGATGTAGGTTCTCATTGTCCTCAAAGTAGTTTTGATAAATGAAGCCTTCTGCTATATCTGTACTTTGTTGTATCCAATTTGTCTTAAGTTTTCCATTTACATTTATGAAACCATGTCCTTGTAATTTAAGATTTGCAATAAAAGGGAGTGTTTGAATATCCAAGGAATTGATTTCCTGAACATTTTATAAAATGACTATGATATATGCAAGAATCTTTTTGCACTGTAACTTTTCAAAGACATCTTTTTGGAAAACTAATCATTTTCGGAAAAACATTTTGAATTTTTGAGAAACCAGAAGTGTCCTTGGAGTGTCCTATTTTCTTCTTGAGGCTCGACCTTAGAAAGATGGCTTCAGCTTCCAGAGAATCCAGAGGTGGCTTTGGGGCACTTCCTCTTTTTTTCTTGAGGTGCCCCTAAGGTGGCCCAGGGGGATCTTAGAATTGTACGGAGTTCACATGATTTTGAAACCTTAATCTGCGATTATGGGTAGCTTGAGGGTTGGAATCAATAGGCTATAACTCAGAGGTATCTATGGTGAGAATCTCAGGTCAGGCCAAAGCTATTTGATCATAGGGTGGGGGAGGTGGTAGCATCTCTTGCCCAACAATGTACTTATTCAAATATCCTTTACTGGTCTAATTATTAGGTTGCCACGTCAGATTTTTACAACCTATGGTAGTATGACCATGGTCTCGATGATACTCATAATATTTGGATTAGTCTCGATGTTCCGGTAGACTTCTCAAAGAGTCAAGAGGTACCACCCAGTCATTACATTTAATCTTAGGAAAGATTTTACTATTTGGTTTATTAAATTGATACTAGGGATCCTAGACCCACTTCTCAATCTATTCCATTTGCCTGTCATCCTTTCTAAACTCTTTTGATTTATTATCCTTCCTTTTCTCTTACTTTTTTAGCCCTTTCACCATTATGGACTTCCTTACTAGACCCTTACTTCTTTACTTCCTTTGCAACATTTTTCATTTTGCTTCTTCAGCCTTCGAATATTTATCCAATCTCAAAAAGAGCTCATCCATAAACTTAGTAGGCTTTGAATGAAACTTCACATCAGCTTAATTTTTGGATTGAGGCGGCTGTATTACAACCTAAAGCTAAAGTATCTAGGCACCAAATTCGATTGATGGAGTTATAAATATTGCTGAACCTGATGGTGAAATCATATAAGCTTTCATTAGAGCCCTTTCTTAGCTACATCAGGGCTTCAGGTCCCAAGATGGTCTTGAAATTTGTGGCAAATCTCCTAAAAAATCTTTCCATCAATTATCTCTAATATTAAATTATTCTCAAAGCCTCTTGATCCTACCACTTTAAAGCCACTTCTCCGAAGGTAGAGGGAAACATTTTGCATGTAAAATTTTCATTGAAACTCTAAGCAAACATCTTCTTCCGGTAATGCATTAGATGCATATTGGAATCCAAAACTCCATCGTATACGAGGGGAACATGGGGGCTATAGTTCTGTGGCATTGGTTTAGAGAAAGTATCAGAAATCAGTGGCGATCGAATCACTCCTCCAATGATTCGTTCCACCTGCTCATTCACCTCAGTTAGGGGATAAGATGGCAATTTACTATCCATTATTCTTCTTTTGTCGGAGGTTTGGGAATGGTGATTGACAATCCCTCGAGGTGGATCGGGAACATGATGAGACCAAGATCTAGTTGGCCTTGCAATTGGATAAGAGTACCTTGATTTTTACCACCTATTCTGACTAGGTCTGGCCTGAGTTTGGAATTGCCCTTGAATGACACTTCAGGTTGTGTGGGATGATGGGGTCGGATTCATGAGGTATGCCAATAATATGTTCAGGAAAATATTCTTTATCTTCATCTTCTCTTGAGGTATATTCTTCACTATTATCTCTAAACGGTATGTAACTGGTGTATCTAGAGAAGTTAGAGGAACTGGTGGTTCGGAGCCCCAAGGCCCTTGCACACTATCTACTTTAGGAGAGGGTGATCTTTGCTGCCTTTTAATGAGAATAGAATCTTTCTGAATTGCTTATCCTCTTACTTCAGGAATAGGAGGCAGGGTAGAGGGGTATTGTATCGAATCGCGATGCCTGTACTCACGGGTGTTTTGGTCTCATTTGGTTGACAATATTGGCTTGAGAGGAATATTTTTCCCTTATCTTTGGGCAACTGATCTATATCCATAGGTTGATGTTTAGGTATGGAGAAAATGGAGTTGTTTCCTCTTCGAAGAGGTAGCCCATAAGAGGTAAGGGTTGATTGAACCTACTTTTACACAAGGCAAGCAACCAAAACCTGTAAATCTAATAGTTCAGGAGGGTTATTTGAGGAACTCGAGTTGCTCATTAGCTGCTGGTTTAGCCTCATATGCAATTCAGACAGGATGAGATTTGTGAGGTAACTTTGGGTAAGGGGTTTAGAAGGTAGAGTGGTAGAAGATAGAGAAGAGATGGGGAATAATGTCCCACTCCATGGGAAGTTTGACTTTCAGAAATAGATACGTCTTTGAGAGTTGAGTCTTGTGTATCCTATGACAGATGAGGATTTTGGTCGTCAAGGGATTCTGACATATTCTTGGCTTTTTAGAACTGTTGTTAGGTGTAGAGGGTTTGGGAACTTAAATGCTTCTACTTACAATTAGTTTCCACAGACAGTGCTAGTTGACTAGTAGGTTTCTGGTTTAGGATCATATATGAACTCCCGAAGCCTAAGCTGTCTTTCTCGAGCCTCAATCTTCCAGATCACTTCTTCCACCCGAGGCTGACTCTAGCTGTCAGAAGGGATTCTCCAAAGCTTACTTCGGTACCTGAAAGTGTGGGCAGAGAGTTGCCTACAAACTCTCTGATGCTTAAACAAGATAGGGTTTAGATGAAAGCAAAGTATAACATACTTAAAGAAAAGTATTAAAGTATTGAATTATGTAGTTAATGTTAAGAGAAAAAGTAAAGTGTCTTTTTAATTGACAGGTGACAATATTTATAGTACACAATACCTGCATA
>MKEJ01061758.1:0-13219 GCA_001753735.1 Embelia ribes
GTATTTTGTTTCATGCATATTCACTACCCTGAGGTCGGGGATTATGGGGTTATGCTTCGGGATTTCGGATTTCAGGGCGTGACATGCATGATCTCAATGATACCATGCGAGCTAATGGGAGAACAATGCTTGAATAAGTAGCAACAAAACAAAGAGATCCGATAAAATAAATTTGGTGTTTTATAGCCGGTTGATGAAAGACCATTGAGAGTCAATGGTGGGTGGGTTAGCTCTATTAACAAAGTCTAATATGAAACCATTCACCAACAACTGAGCTCATTTAACAAAACTCTAAGAAGACTGCCTTTACCCAAGGCCTTTTCCAAACAAAATTTTAACTTGCAGGAAAGAAAATTTAAAAGCACATGGGATGGGACGCGAGTAGACTAACAATCTATCTCATCACCAAATACAATAAGGAATAGAACTAAAAAACATCTTGTTGTTGCTTTGCTGCACCTTACCCACCAACCACATCTCTTTCATTTTGAAACCACCTATGGCTATGGGGTTGGGGATTTACTGGTATCGGGCAAGTCTAATGGTAATAATATATATATACATACATACATGGGTCGGTCTTTTGTCCTTTCCCAGCATAGCATAGAGAAAACTCTTCAAACTTTGTAGTACTAGTATTTATTCAAATACTAGTACTAGAGGAAGAAAGTTGAGAGGTGAGGGGGCTATGGCCCCTTTGGTCTGCAAATTGTGGTCCTCTACAATAGTAATAATGTTTGATAAAACTCCAAATTTGTCTCCTACTAAAGCTTAAGGTAGTAGTATGCATTTGGCTGGAACAATACCACCAACAGAATAACCCAACGAGGATTCTCTCTCTCTGTCTAGTCTAGTAAAATGCCAGGGGAATAAATCCCCAATTCCCACAATGCTTGAACAAATTGCATTTCACCCAAAAAACACAAACTAAACAAACCAATGCTCCTGCTGCTAAAATGAGCTACCTAATCATTCCACCCATAAAAAAGTTTTTCCTTATAGTCATGAGTTTTCTAACATATAGAAGCAATCAGGCGAAGACAAAAACAAATAAAAGAACCTTGTGAATTTGTGATGCCGTTTGTATAACAAGACACTAAAAGCAACGACACACACAAAAGAGCATGCAGAGACTCAACAAACTTCACTAGACGGGCAATTTATCTTGTTGATTATTGTCAATTTATCAATTATTAGGTGAAACATTTAGTCAGTTGAAACAAACCACCAACAAGAAATCATATACATATATAGCAAGACAAAGCTAATAAAGACATAAAGATATATGGTACAGTATTACTATTAAACGATAAGATCAAACAGAAAATTAGCTAGGGGGTTGAACACAGTCAGATAATTTGTTAACCCAACCCTTTAATAATATTTTGGTCCTCTGTCGCTAAAACAAAGAGAAATGATAACACAGTAGAAAATTTCTTGACAAGCTAACATCTTTTCTATAATTTTCCTTGCTGTCTTGGCGATTATTTAAGGATAGACCATTCAAAATGCGAAGTTACACAATAAGGTACTGCGTATCCACCGTATAATATACGTCATTAAGAAAGTCTAAACAATCTATATACACAATCAACTAGAATGAAGTTGATCGCCGAAGATAATTTGAAACAACCCTAGAGGTTCCAACTTGAGATCCTACAAAAGCATTTACCAGGAATTCTTTGACGAAAATAAGAGGGCAACTTTTTCCACTAGTTCTTTAGCATTTGTGTTTCAAAGCATCCAAAACATATCTACATAATCGAATTTAATGGTCATAAACAACTTCAAATAATGGTCATAAACAACTTCAAAACAATACAGTAATAGTGAATTAAGACCTCCAACGTTTCCTATAGGATTGGGACATAGAAACAAAGGAATACCTAAGAGTTGTATAATTTCAACAACAGAGATGCAAGACAGGGAAACATTAACACTTATTGAACAGCATTAATTACCCAATTAAAACTAGTGATAATCGCATCAACGGAGTTGTGCAAGAGAAACTTACATGTGTGAGTTTCGCACAGTCAGCCATATCTGCAAGAGAAGCCCATATCCAGTTCGACCTCTAAATTGAATTGCATATAAATAACACGTGTTAATTAGCTAAAGAGGGTGAAAAGTCGAATGAGCTATCCAATCATCTCTCTTTAGAGCATACAGTTGTATTATCCGTCCCCTCAGGTCTCATGCTTTCTGCTGTTGTAAACCGCGAGTGAGAGTGAGCTCTTCGGAAGGCTGATTTTTGATGCTCACGTCGAAATTCAGTTTGCTTATCGGCGCCAATGACGAAATCCATCAAATTGTTCTTGAAACTCAAATCAGAGTATACTTTTGTTGAGCTCCTCAATGCTGAGCCTGTGCTAGCAAGCTTACTACCATCCAAATTGTCTACATGTTCTTCTTCTTTAGGACTTTTATTAGTAGTAGTAGTAATAGTCCTCGTCAGATTCGACGATTCGATCGGCCTCCCTATGGTCTCCACCATCAAGCACGGATTCGTAAAACCATTCCAGGAATGTAGCGGAACCAATTTAGCCAACCCAGCAAGGCATTCAACCACATCCTTCATGGATGGCCTCCTCTCCTTGCAAGGCCTCACGCACTTGGCGGCTATCACTGCCAACTGCTTCCTCGCGGAAGGATCCTTTGGGGGCTCGATCCTGGGATCGTAGAGCCCCAGCAACTTCCCCCTCCTAATCAACGGAATAGCCCAGTCAACGATAGAAGGGGGAGAGTAATTGACATCGATGGCCTTCCTACCGCTGATGATCTCCAAGAGCAGGATCCCGAAGCTGAAGACATCGGTCTTGGTACTCAAGTTATCGGGGGTGACGTAACAGGGATCAAGGTAGCCCATGGTACCGGCAGGTGGGGTGGAGCTCAGGTGATAGCCGTCCGTGTGGCAACGGAGAGCGAGGCCAAAATCGCCCAACCTGGCGTTGAAGTTGCGGTCGATCAAGACGTTTGCGGATTTGATGTCCCTGTGGATGACAGGTGGGGTGGAGGAATGGAGGGTGTGGATTGCCTGGGCGGTCTGGAGGGTGAGGCGGATCCTACGGGCCCAATTGGGGGGAGAGTGAGGAGGAGAATGAAGGACTTGGTAGAGGGTGCCGTTGGCCATGAACTCGACAACGAGTAGTTGTTTGTTGGGGGTTGGATCGGTGGTGAAGCCAAGGAGATTGACGAGTCTGGGGTTGTGGAGGTTGGAGAGGATGTCGATCTCGTTGTCGACCTCGTTGGGGGTTTGGTGATGAATGTGGTTGGGTTTTTTGACAGCAACTTGGCGGCCGCCAGGGAGGACGGCCTTGTAGACGAGGCCGTGGCTGCCTCTGCCGAGAAGCTTCTGATCGGAGAAGCCGTCCGTGGCGGCCTCCAGGTCTCTGTACGTGAATTTCTGTATACTCTTCTTCTTACTAGTACTAGTGCTAATTTTGTCATTGTTGTTGTTGTTGTTCTTCTTCTTCTTCTTCTCCTTGTTGTTGTGGGGATTATTGGAGGAGACTAAAACTGCTGATTCGGCACTACAACTGCTTAGGTACCTCATCCCCTCCTCCTTACTTCAATTCCTCCAACTCAATTCAAAGAAACAACAAAATTGAAGAACCTATACAGGCACTACTCGCTTTCGAATAGATTAACAACAAAGAATAGATTAACAACGTTTGTTTCCAAACAAAACACAACACCAAGAAAAGGAAGAAGGAGAAGAAGAAACAAGGCTTGTAGATTCGCCTTAATGCGACTCTCGTGATGGGTAACATAAGTGTCTCTCTCGTCTCTCAACTTCGCTTTCAAAATTTTAATAAATAAATGTTTTAACCCAAGAACAAGTCTTGAGCTACCTTCATTTCTCAACTGTATCAGTCGACTATTATGAAGAAATGGTTGACTGATCTAAACAGTTGACTGATGTGAGTGATAAGTCGATAAATCTTCCTTGATTAGAGAAAAACTGAGTTATGTGTTCATGTGTTTCAATAATAACCACTTCTTGAAACCAAGAACCAGTGAATCCAGATAACATCTTACTACCTCAACGTGGTGCATGAAAAGAAGTAAAGTTAGAGCTTGAAAGTTGTGATGCCGAACCAGGTACGGGTTAGTTATAGGAAGTAGGCCCTACAATAAATATTGCATTCATTTGTATGCTTTGATTTCCAATTATATGTAATGAATGTCCCCTAGTTGTCAATAATATGTTGAGAAAAACTTATGTGTGAACTAAGTGAAATCTGAAATGAATATGTGTGCAAAATCATAGAAGAGTATATGAAAGATATGATTTGAGAAGAGTATGTGAAAGATGCAATTTGAGAAGAATATATAAAAGATGTGATTGAGAAACATATGTGATGTGTTTGAATGTATTCGTAATATTCTGTTAGGGAAATATCCGGTGACTATAATCCACGTCTAGTAATATTTGAAATATAAGCCTAAAGAGGAATTTGGAAATTCTAATACTTTAAATTATTACTGAGAAATATATGGATGATGAAAATTGTAGATTATATCCCTGGACAGGTACCCCGACGCATTTGAGATTTCGGTCGGGTTACAGAAGTGATTCAGGGTGTGGAGGGGCACCCACCTAAATCTTTATGCATAAAGTCTCAAGTGAAGTATTTTTCGAGTTTTGATATTTCCAACAAAATGTTACCCTTATGATAAGCGGCATGTGCTCTTGTATTCTTGTAGATGTTGTGAGAGTATGTTGCATATGGAATTCGATGATATGTTGACTATGAGGTTGGTGAAGTCTTTTCATGCATTAGTTATTGTTTTGAATACTGCTCATCAACTAATCTCATTTGCCTTTTGTTTATCAACTAACAGATCAAGATCAAGTGGATGTAGACATCTAGGTGTATGGGTGGAGGCTTTTTGGCAATGGTAGCTCCTCTTAAGAGCTCAGGATGGATTCTTTTTATGTTCTATTAGCATTTTAAATAGGTTATGTGGATGCATATTTTGTAACCAGTCGGGACAATTTTTTAAACACTCTATGAACGACAAGGCCCAATACTTTGAAGTTGACTTTATGTTTGTAATTAAAGAAGTACACTATATTAATCATATGTCATTACGTCTAACATAAGGTTATCATGTATGTATAGTTTTGGGCTATGGTCATGTGTCAAAACTATAAGGTATTTTATTTAAAATATCAAGTTCTTGGGGCCCTCAGGTCTCAGGGACGTGACACACCATTCCTACAGAGGCTAATCCAACCAAAAGAGTCGTACTCCAAGAAAGAAATTTTTGAGATGCGAAAGCAAGTTAAAATTAATATACCTCTTCTTGATGTAATTGAACACAACCTGTCATACGCTAAATGTTTTAAGAAAATACGTGCGGGTAAAAGTAAAATTAACAAAAATGAGTGACAATACCTTACTGAGAAGGTGAGCATTGTTCTTAAAAAAAAACATCTCGCCTAAATATAAGGATCGTGGACGTCCTATTATTTTGTGTGTGATAGGCGATTTTTAGATTGCTCTTGTTGTTCTTAATTTAGGGGCTAGTGTAAACCTACTACCTTAGTCGATTTATATCCAATTGGGTTTAGGGGTTTTCAAGCATATTAAGATGATATTGCAATTTGGTAATAGGAAATATAAGGTTGCGAAAGGCATAATTGAGGAAGTACTTGTAAAGATAGACAAGTTCAGCTATCCCGTTGATTTTGTGGTATTGGAGACCAGTGTTGCGCTCACTTTTGTTCCAATTATTCTTGGACGACTACTATTGGCGACGTCCAACACTATTATCAATTATCGAAGTGGTGCAATAGAGCTTTCATTTGGACATACGAAAACGGAATTTATCTATATTCAATCATCGAGTGACACACCTAATCACATGGGAGAAAATGAGTTTGTTTTATCGTGGCAACCACTAAGTCGTTTGGAGATAGAGTACAAATGGTTGATACTTTACGAGATGAATAGTCAGTCTCTAAAGAAATTAGAAATCTGAGTACGTTGAGGGGAGGTGATGAGAGAGTTATAAGTGGTGGTACAACTAGGAATAAATAGAACAAATACTTTATGCGAGAACAAAATTGAGTAGATCATAATAATCCACCTGATCATAGTTGAACGTGTATCTGAGAAGGGTATTGATGTATATAGCATTTAAATTTTTATGCTTCTTTTGGTTTTTTTTTTTAGTAGGTCGAGTCGCACTTTCTTAAACATGAACATAGGAGCTATCTTTGGTTCAGGTAGGGAGTAATGCAAGTGTACGGTATATATCATTATTTGTTAAAAATTCGGGAATCTATTTTGAATTTCGTCCCAATTTTTTTTTATTAGAACTAAGTTTTATACCACGTTTTTAATAAGACATTGATATAATTGAGAGTTGTAGGTGGTTTCTTAGGTCTAATTTTTGTTTTTATTTTTCTTCATTGTTCAAGTCATTGTATAGTTCGTTCAATCGAACTATCAAATGAAAAATGCAAAAAGAATCCAAAAGAGTTGGATGAATCGAACCCATAGTTCGATTGATGGAATTACCTTACATTAAAATCCAGCCTTTGTAAACTTATCTCAATCGAACTAGGTTCAGCTGATCGAACTTCACTGACGTGGAAAAAAAAGCCAGTGAAGTTCGATCAATCTAACCTATAGTTCGATTGATCGAACTGCTTGAACTCAGAATCTAGCTTTTGTATGTTCAATCGACGCTTCTTTTTCAAAATAATAATAATAATAATAATATATAAAATTGTGTTTTAGTTTTAGTAGGACAATGGCAGTTAAGTCTGTGAGCATTTATATTTATTTTTCTTATCTTCTTTTGATTTATTTGATTTTTAGTGTGTTAAGACTTGGAGTAATTAGCTACTGATGAAACATTTGATGTATGGTAGCATTTGTGGCAACCTTTTTTATTTTTGTAATCATACATTCTTCTTTTATATCATATTTTCTTATGTAATGATTACGAGGCATGATGACTTTTATTATTGATTCTATATGATACGTTGGATACGTTTTGTGTTTGGTGTATTGTATTTGATATGATAGGTTTTTAGGATGAAAGATGCACTAAACGGAATGCCCAATTGAGCATATTGGTATACACACGAGTAGCAAAATTGGTATATATAATCTCGTTTCCATTTTCATACCAGTTCTTTAGACTTTTCATTATACTTTATATTGTCTTTATCTATTACCACAATTTTGGCATACATGTACATAATTATGATAGGGAAAAGTAGTAATGAAACTGGTAAAGGTCTAGGTTGAGGATTCGAAAATAGTATTTGTGTGTATATATTGAGTTCCAAAAATTTACGAAAATGCTAAAATATTTTAAATTTTTGTATGAAATAACATGTAGGACAGTTTACAATCCTCGTCTTCGAGGTCATGCTACTACAGTAGGTTTGAGATGTGCCAGTTAAAGAAAATTATTCGGAAAAATTAAACTAATAAAGATTCATATATCTTTGAATTAGTTTGAAACCATATGAAAATTTTTCCATGATAGAAAATGACTCTTTGACTCATTTTATAAAAGGATGTTAATGCCTAATTACACTTTTCAAAAGCAAAATAAAAACCAAAGGCTAAAGTGATTGAAAAGGCAAAAGAGCTCGACAATGGTAGAAAAAGAAAAAAATTAATTGAACAAATGGATGAAATTGATTGGAAAAAAAAAATATTTTCTTTGAAATCTATAACGAAACGTTACTGGAGAGATAGGATCGGAAATTTAAGTCGAATAAAATCGCATTGACAATCGACTCAAAGTTTGGAATGTAGAAAGTTTAAAGTGCATCATTTGAAAACTTATTTTGAGTCTAAGTATGAAAAAGAAATTAATTTTATATGCAATCTTACTATTTCATAGAAAATTAGCTCTAACCAAGTTTAAATTTTCTTGAGTATTTGAAATTAAGTGATGCGATTGGAACCTAGTTAAGGATGTGTCCACTCGGACTTAGGATGGTCGACCGGTCCAACTAATTAAATTATACAACAACTTATTAAACATATTATTTCCTTGAGTTTTATTGAAAATTTTGGAACTTATTTTACGGTATTTGTAGGTGTTGCCTTTGTGAGTTCTTACGAGACTATACACGTCCACTAGGGACACCTAGGGATTTAAAGGGTTAGTGCATACGCTAAATGCATTTGTAATTTGACGAAAGTGATTTTGATTTTTTGTTTTTTCTCTTTGTTTTATTTAAAGATGGGTGGTTATTAATTACATGGACTAGTAATGTTTAGGTAGGAAGTATGATTGTGCTATAAAAGTGTATAAACTAGAATTTTAATTTGGAGCAATAACATCAATTATTTGGCATTAAATGCAAGTAATATGATATACTTAAGTATTATTGATTTTCATGCATATTTCAAATAATTGATGTTAAAAAGGCCAAATTATGAGATTATAAGAATTGTTGTAGAATTGGGGCAAAATTAAAGACCCGATAATTGAAGGAATAGAAAGCCCAACAAGTAACCAACAGTTCCAATATGTTTTGATCAGTTGAAATAAATTAGGCAGCTCAAGAAAGTGGGACGTTATTGTTTATTCTATCATTTATCACACCCTAAAAAAAATTAACACTCCCCCATCCCATACCATACCATTTATCTCTCCATCACCATTTATAACTGTTTTTGACTTTTTCTTCTTTTTTATTTTTTTAAAGAGAGTACCACATACGCAAGGGGGGCTCATTTTGCCAAGTTATCAATCATCTTTCACAATTGAAGTTTTTTGTTTTTATTCTTTTGTTCTTCTTGGTTTTTGGATGGATTTGTAAGGAGTCCACAGCGACTCAACCATCTCATTATTTTTTTCTTTTTTGTTTCCTTTTCATCTTTGTTTTGTTCTAGGAAGAAGTTTACGGTTATGTGGTGATTGTTGGCTACAATTTGAGCAATTGTTGAAGAATTTTGCTACTATTAATTAATAAAAGTTTGTTAGTAAATTTTTATTTTATTGATTACGTCGTTGAATTATTAGCATAATTATTTTCCTAATTAGTTGCAATGACATCATTATTATTCTACATTTGAATCTTGTTATGCTTATTTTTGTTATGTTAAGCTAAGTTTATTCTTGTCTTGGAGATGAAAATAAATTAGTGAAATTGCTTAACACCCTAATTGATAAATATGTTTTACAAATCTTAGGGAAAGAAAATAATTTATTGAATTTCCTATTTAGACAAGACTTTTAATAACTATTGTTAAAATTTATATTTGATAAATTATTAGTAATTTGTTAGCCAACATTTTTCTGTATATGGACCAACCAAGGAGCTAATTAGGAGTCTCTGGGATCGATCATCGGTTTCTTGCCGACAAAATTACACCATTCACTAGTGCACTTGCAAGGTAAATAATTTGCAAGTTTACGGAGCGATCACAAACTATGTAATTTAATGAGAAATATTAAACCATTCTAGAGAGATACATTCTCTAATAGCTTTTGCATTATATTCTCTTAATAGATTTCCTATATATATATATTTATTTCTATTTTACAGAGTCTCTATTCTTTACCTTTTGCATCAGTTTATCTATCACATTCTCTATTATATTAAAATACTATTTTCTTTAATCATTTTTTACTTAAAATTCTGCACATACCTATACATTGAATTGTGAAATATTAATAAAACAATATTATTACTTCTTAGCTTTAAATTTATAATTTTAATTTAATTTATTAATTTGTTAGCTAAATAAAAATAAATAACTAGAATCTCTGTATAAGTAAAGAAATATAAATGTGAATAGAAGTAATGAGATAAAAGAAAATATAAATAAAAAATTATATAAAAACTTATTACATAAAATGATATAAATATAAAAGGACTATTATTCCTTATTATTAAATATTAAAATTAAAATTAAATTTTTATATAATTTTAAAAATATTATTTTTTCATAAATACTTATAAACATTATAATTATTTATTTTTGAAATATTATAATTATTTTCTATATACTTAAAGTTTTAGTTTATATGTCATATTTTGTATTTTTAAATGCAATAATTATTTTTAAATTTTAAATGTATATTTACTATTTAATTATTTTAAATAATTATCTTATATTTTACTTTTTTAATAATAATTGAGTAAGTGGAGAGAGAATATATAAATTTTTTAAATATAATAGTAAAATAATGTGATATGAGTGAGAATATATTAGTTTTATATATTTAATGAATAAATTTATATGTTTAATGAATAAATAGTAGCTCTTTAAATTTGGAATATCATTTTACGGGTTCTCTATTTTAGATAGCCACTATAATCCGATACATGGTCAAAAAGTAATATTACCTATTTTTTTTTTTAGTTAAAATAAAAAAAAGAACAACATTAATCTAACGCAAATGCTTTTATTCATTATTTTTATCAAGGTCTGTATACTTTTTTGACAAACAAGTTACATTTAAAGTTTTTAATTTGCTAGAGACTGGACTTGAAGGGTAGCAGAGTATTTAATACTCCTCCTATTGGTGCAAGCATGAGTAAGATTTTTATAGTTAAAAAGACTTTTTTCACCCACTGTAAGATTTGGTAGGCAACTAACAATTTACTCTTCGCAATTTCTCTCAATAATTTTATGCCCTTGAATTAAAAATAAATGGGTGATATAGAAACATTTAAAATCTGGATTGGTCATTAAAATTTTAAACATTTTAATCTCAGTAGTTAATTATCAATTAAGGAGCTTAGGATTCTTGTCAGAGGTGACAAAGATAGATTGGTAGTAGCCCCTGTTTTCTCGCACAAATGCTTAAATTGTTAACTAGTGTCACATTATACTATTTAGGGTTAAATATCATTTAGTATATCAATATTTCACTTATTGGCTAATTAATATATTAACTTTTAAATTCTGTCAATTAGTACACTATCGTGCAATTAATTATTCAATCAGTATATATTTAACACTTTCTATCCAAATGTTAGATGAAAACCGACTGCTCTCATCCACATAGTTTCATTCGGCTCTTCTAATTCGATTTCTTACACTTTCGGTCCCACAATTTGAGTATATTAATTTGTATTTGGGTCTTTTAGTTTTAATTGTAATATTTTTGGTCTCATATTTAAAATAATAGATATATGCTTAATATGATTTATATTTTGACATTTTTTATTTCAATTCTCACACTTTTGTTCACATATTTTGAAATTACATTATATCAATCAAATTAAAAATGTGTCAATGCAAGATTCTTGTGCTACCAAATCATCAATCATACTGTTCCATTCATCAACAGTTTGGGCTAACAACAATAGATTGGTTAAATATTTGTTTAACCGAAAGATATCTTACAATATGGGAGTATAACCCTATGTTCATAAATAGCATTTTAATTTTTTTTATAATATCATATTTTATAATGGGTTAAAATGTTGTAGTACCTTATATGAATAAGAGCAAGTTCCCGTGAATTTTTCTGTGTGAACCTTTAACTGCTTTCACAATAGTTTTTAACACAACACAAAATCCCATTGAGGTATGAAAATATGCGACAAACCCCCGTGCCGTGTTAAGAGTTGCATTCAAGGACACGCTATTGGCTTTTGATTAGAGATAAAAATCCAAATACTATAACTTTCACAACTTAAGCTTTATGGGTAGTTTGGGTATTAGTTCACATATTTCGAAATAATTTAAAGTAAAAATGAACCATTCCGGAGAAAATAAGAAATGAACTGTATAATATATGCCCACATAAAAGAAAGTCCTCTCATTTGAAGGTAAAATCTCAAATCAACTATGGTTGAATAAAAGTGCTAGATAGGTACGCCTTGATTGAGTATGCCGACATAGCAACTAGTATGAAAACTCTAAAGAAAATCGATTTTAAGTTGAAAATATACTATTTTACTACAGAAGATAATTAACTTTTAGAAATATTAAAGGGGGCAAGTGTAATTTATTTTGGCTACAATGTTGTCCGTGCTTCGTTATCCCAATTTTAAATGGATGGTAAGAATACAGAGATGTAGCGTATAATAGAAAAATATACTCTTTTGTATTTTCAGCTACTATAATCTCTATAATTCGTAGAAACATAAATGGGTCTAATTTATTAATTAAACTGGCAAATGTGTGATGGCAGCCCTTGCGACGGTGGCCATATGTATTGCTAATGTGCTTGCTAGCTTATGACTCAGCATGTGTATTATTTAAAATGTGCAATCAAAAGTGTAAGAATTAAAATAAAAGAAGCCAAAATATAATTCATATTAAGTATAAATGTGTTATTTTAAATTTGAGACCAAAAGTGTAATAATTAAAATTAAATGAGCCAAATAGAGATTATCATGCTCAAATTGTGGGACTGAAATTATCAAAATTTGAAATAGAAGGGTTGAATAAACTGTGTGGATGATAGCAAACGATTTCCATCTAACTTTTGGATAGAAAGTGTTAAATGTAACGTTCCGGAAATTTTGAGTGAATTTTTCGCATTTAAGTGTTATGTTTGGTGTTGCTACCTTGTGCATAAATATTGAGGAGTTGAATATCATATTTGTGGATATCGTGAAGAGTATTGTGGTATTAAAATATCTTAGTTGAGTTGAGGTGTAATTAATTTTATTGGAGAATTGATATTCGGTGTTTGCATTGAGGCAATTCTTTATGATACTATTGGGTTAAACGTGCCCTTTTTAAAATCATTTTCAGGTATTGGGACTTATTAATTGTAATTAGAGTGCTGCTATATTTGTTTGGATATTATTGATTGCGAAAAATATTATCGGAATGTGTAGTGCTGGAGGAAAAATGTAGTTTGGTCGGGGTTTATTGAAAATCGCAGAAAATTATGCCAATTGAGTTTCGGACACCCAAATGACGTTATAAATGAGCCATAATATTTTTTCTCAATTGGGTAGGGCATATTCTAGTGCTTAGAAGTGATGTGTGAAGTGGCGGGGTCGAGATTTGGCCTCGGTGGATTTTTTTAGATCAAATAATGTTAAGTTGTAGTTGTGATGTCGACTCGGTATTAAATTAATATCTCCCAAACCGTAATTTCAATTGGGAATATAATATACTGTTGGCAATATACTTCATTTATCTATAAATTTTGTGTTTTGAGTATAATTTTATTCGAAATGTAGATTGGTCAAAATGGGGACCGAAAAGCTCGGTAGTACAGACTGACAGAACAACAAGTACCCGGTTGGTATTAAATTAAT
>MKEJ01061765.1:0-21261 GCA_001753735.1 Embelia ribes
TATACATATATATATATATAAATGAAAACCCACCCACCCAAAACAAAGAATGTATAACGATTCGATATCAATAGAATAATGTGTCTCCATGAAGCAGTAAATATGAGCTTTCACCTACCTTTCTTGATCATCTCCCAGACGAAGAGAAGATATGACAACCTCAGCAGATTCATCATCAAAATAGACATCCTGCAAACATAAAAAAACTGCAAATGTTAACACACCAATATAGAGAAGACAAAATTTCAGGTCTTCCTTGTTAAGGCACAGTGCAGGATTGCTGGTCAAATCTATCTCCTAGCTCTGCACTAGTAATGACAATCCTTATCATTGCATCTAATCCTTCTTTTTTTACTAGCATGGTAATGCCTAATTCACGAAGTTACTTTCATCAACTAGAAGAAGCTTTTCACAAATTATTATCCCATT
Organism: Embelia ribes; assembly: GCA_001753735.1. Taxonomy (NCBI): domain Eukaryota; kingdom Viridiplantae; phylum Streptophyta; class Magnoliopsida; order Ericales; family Primulaceae; genus Embelia; species Embelia ribes. The sequence continues at coordinate 430 of MKEJ01061765.1, forward strand.
ACCAATTATATCTTACGTATTGCCTAAATTATTAAATTGCCAGACTGTAGCAAGATCTAGTTATGCAAGGCGAATTCAAACATACCTCATCATCTTTTTCAAGGGAACCATGACCCTGCACATTTATAAAAAGGTGCAAAGATTAGATCCAACAAGTTTGTTTCATCCATCACACAAGGAACTATCAACTGGGCATGATTACATAAAGGGACAAAATGTGTCATCTTAATTCCTTCCATGAACCATATCCTGTTTCATAACTGAGAAATTTCTAAATCTGACATCAGTGACACGAAAAAAATTGACAGAAAGACATGATGGTTACATTCAACTTTGAGTAATCCATCATATTAGGAACTATTGACGAGAGCATATGGTCACATAAAGAATGCAAGGTGTTGGTCTAAATCCATCCATGAAAACTACCCTGTTTCCAAGGTTGACCAATCATTTCTAGAACTGGTATAAGTGACAACGAAGTAAAAACCAGTAGTGGAGCATTTTTACACATCAAGAAAAGATGACCCTGCAAAAAGATGATTCTAAGTTCTAACAACCAATTCTGGTTAGTAAAAAATAAAGTAACACAATAACTTGAAACAATTTAAACATAAGATGTTAAAATACTCAATAACAATGTTAAAAGAACTTGGCAAGTACCTCTTCAGTATCATCATTGCCATAGATTCCGTATCGAAAGGCCTTACTTAAATTGTTCGCAAGAGCAGCAACATCATAATCTCTATCTTGGTAATCATCAATATCGCTATCCCTCCGATCATGTAAGGAGCTCGGCCTCCTATCATATAGATAAATTATTTTAAAAAATTTAACCAACTGTATCCAAGCGAAAGGAAATTGTTAAAAGAAAGAACAGGATAACTTATCACCAGACATTTTAATTTCATGAATTTCAACCTCAACAAAGAACAGGTCAACAAAGAGAGGCTGTAAACCAATTACACTCCAAATGAAACGACCTATTAGCACCATGGATACATGGATCCATATAAGTTAAATCTACAAAGAGATCATCCACAGTATAATGCCTAAGAAACAGGACCTCCTAAGCTCAAAAATTCAAGTTATGCAATCAGTTTATAGCAAAACAATAGAGACCATCAGACCAACTCTTTCTATCATGGCTAAAAAAATACGTTTCTAAAAAAAACAAAACAACCAGATTATTGATAATGGACAAAGGATAGGGTACATATCAACCAACTTTATTATAATATTCCAACACAATATTAACGCGTTAGTACTTGCTTGTATAATAATTGGACTTCTTGCTTGAATAAGAGAAGAAAAATATCAGAAGCAGTATACAAAACAATGAGATTGTATATAAATGATCAATGTTAAAGACTTACCCACATGCCCACTGGTGGACATTTTCCAGAGTGTTGCGCTTGGCTAAGATGTTTGTATGCCAGTCCACCCATTCACTATTTTCCTGCCACGACAAGAAAATCACGTACAAGGTTAAGGAAAAATGAAAATGTTCGAGAAAACTTCAATGTTCTTGGTAACATGTTTGTAATAATGATAATTGCCCCCAAAAAATGTTTGTAATAGTGACGAATGGATAGAACAAATAATAAGATGCCCAAATCACGGGTTAAAAAGGGCTTACAGCACAAATATGGAATGTGGACAAGTAGACCGTAACAGAAATACAGTAGAAGGCTGGAGAAAATGGGTAAAAGTAAAACAATGAAAACTAAGATGAGATGAATTAAAAAAGAAGTGTGTTTGGAGGACTTAAAGTTTGGTTATCTGACAGATGAGCCTTAACTGAGAAGACTACAAATTAGACATGGAAAACTAATAGTGATGAAGGCAAGGCAATAATCACACAATAAGAATATAGAAATAACCTCTAAATACGCATGTACATCACTGCTGTTGTTTCCTACATGCACAAGCTTGTTAGATATACGAGTCAGGTGTCCAATATTCCCTATTCTTGGCGGAGATTTACCCTCAGCAGGTACAGTCGGCTGAAAAATGACATTAAGAAAATAAATTATTACAAAAATTGGATGGGCAGAACCAGAATTAAGGACAAGGCCATTAGCAAGGCGAGACGCCAGATATACCAAATCAAGAAAATAAAAAATTGCACGCAGATCTACACAGATGAATGTTTATCAATGCAGAGAGAGAGATGCATAAGAAATTTAGCGGCCAAGCAGATAACAATCTTCATTGTAAATTGAAAGTATTACCGTCTTTACATCAAAATCCAATGTGGATTTCTTTTCTGCTTCAAGAATTTTTTCAACAAGGTTACAGTCATGAAGAAGATGTTGAACAAAAGAAGGATTCTTGCTCTCCAGGCAAGATACCATTATTTGCTCTACATGGTGATGCAGAAAATTATTGTATGGGTACCTATACACAAATTGAAACACATTCAACACAAACATTAGTTGCATGGTCGAAACAGGAGGTAATCTCATCAGTGGAACAAAAGAGAAGAAAACAGGGGGGAGAGAGCAACACAATAATGAGCATAAACAAATGACACACTTACTCAAAAAACAAGTCTAAAATGCGTTTTACAGCACCGACGCGGATTAATTCCTGCTCAGCAGCTTCACTACTAACACTTACTAATACTGAGATGAACTCTATAATCTGAAAAGTAAAACATAGACTTCTAATCAGACAAAAAAAAAAAGCATCTTCAAATTTGGTATCCTACTACATGTAAAGGACTTCCAACTGTTTTCTTTTTGATGAGGCGAAGTAACGAATTTTTCTTCATGTGATATCACTTTTACCCTCTAAATAGCAAAAGCAGAGAATACCTTGAGACGATGCTTTCCAAGTGGCGGCTGCAACTTGCCATATGTCGTTAGCAACACGGGTTCTTCCGATGAAAAATCCAAAAGTTTCAAGAGATCCCCTTCAGAAGAAAGTGAACACAAAATTTTAATTTCATCTGACAACAGAATAACAGAACTCTTCTTCTATACCATCTGATACGTAAACAGATTCACTAATAGTACCATTACTACATTTTTTCTCCCAGTGGGTAATAACAACTCTATACAGGAGGTATCAAGGGGATACCACAAATGAAGGCGGCAATCATAATAATTACAGTTCCAGAATACTGATGGAATCAAAAAAACAAATTCAAAGAAGTCTTCCCAGCCGAAGGTAATGTGAAATTGTAAATCCAAATGACCACATCATACTTACATACATATTGCATCGGAAAAGGAAGTAGAAAAAAATTAGATGAGTGCAATACCAATCTCATAAAACTTTTATACACAATACACATATACCAGAACTAATACACTTATTTCAGTAATTTGATTCCTCATTGCACTTGCCAGAAGTAGCAAACCCTTAATCATCTAAAAACCCATCTTAAGGGCCATATTTCCATATTTCACACAAACATAGGTGAAAAGGTTGAAACTGCAAAATTTATAATTTTAACAATCATAACAATCGAACTCACCATTGAAAACCGGTCTGCAAAGGGAGGGTGCCCATGCGATCATATACAAGTGTTTAAGCTTATTGTTACTCGTTGTAGGACAATATTTAACACTCTCCTCCACTAGTGGGCGGGTCAAATATCTGAAAGCCCAACAAGTGCACCTAAACGGCTGGAATCAACAATAATTTTCTTAATTTATTTTAATTTGCCAAACCCAAACATCGGGTGGCTTTGATACCATATTAAATAATAGCCCATCACTTACTACTAAAAGGATCCGTTAATAGCAAGAAGAGGAGCACATTATATACCATGGGGGGTTTATTATATTTATTCAATGTGGAAAGTTTAACAAAAACATTTCAACCACTAGGCACAGCTTGATAAAAGGATCAGCCAGTTTCACTTCATTCTACTTGTTAACATACATGGTCAAATTTGCAACTGATTGTGCGTATCTAATACTAGCCACACTAAATCTGAAGTCCGGCTCAAGTTCATGGCATTGTTATCAAATCATGGACAAGAAAAAGCACATGTACTGCAAGCCTACTTAGCTATGACTATAATGCCTATCAAATCTGAAGTCCTCATCAGTGATTACCACATGGAGAATGAATCCAAGAGCAAATCACTTGATCAAACAAGTCAATATGAACAGAAATATGATGCCTATGGATACAATTTAGGCCATATAGGTTTCTTCAGAAATAAAACAAAAAGAAGAAAAAGAAAAGCTAGCTTGCCCAAGCATTGCAGTGCTACCAACATAATAAAAAAATGAAACTATGGAGTAATATGAATCAAATGCTAAAGATAGAGACCATTAAATTGTCCACCAAAGACAGAGGAGTGAACAGAGAGAGAGAAAAGTACAAAAGAATGAAAGCCCGGAACAGTGAAATGCTCTTACCGATACTGCCAAGCATGCCCTCTATCGTCTGGGGATTAGCACTAACTGTAGATCCTTGATTGTATTGGCGGCTGTAAATTTGGTAAGTCCCTAACGGTAGCCGTTTGGGGTCCAACAAGGATATGCAAACAGACAATGAGTTAACCAAAACAGATTTTGGCCGAGATTCCTCTAAAGCATGACGAAATAATCTCCCCACAAAACTGTGAAATGTAAAACAGAATTTAGGTACTTATACTCAAGGTTTATTTATCATAAATAATTGAATTTCTCAGCTCCAGAAGAAACTGCAAAAGGCTTGATGTTACCTTGGACTGGAGATTTTAGCAGCCAGACTTGGGGGAGCATGCCTAGTTACAGCGCAAAGTGTTTCTGCGGCATTGGCATGCACTTCTGAACAATCCTGCAATATGTTTAATCAAGCTTTAGAGACAACCACAAGGTCAATTGAAGAAGTTCCTTTATAATCAAGCCTATGAGTATCCAGGTTGCCCATTGACCAGGAGTTTTTTCGTTGAAAGCCCTTAAAAAGACTGGGGTATCTCAAGAAAACACCATTACCAAATTGTGTCTTAGATAATTCACAACATAAGCTCCCTCGAAAAAAAAGATAAAAATAATTGAGCACTTTTTGTTTTGACTGGTTCCCTCAAGGCTACAAGAGGGAAGACAAAACATATAAAACTGTATCTATGTTAGATCTTAGTCAACAATGCCACTTACTGATGAGCTGAACTTATCCACAATGATTTCCAAGACATCTGTATTTTCTAGCCAGTGCATTGTGTCCATGTAATTTCCATATATAAGCTCATCAGCACCAATTAGCCGAATCAAAACCTGTTCAACAGATTCCATAAGCACATAATTCAAGTCCAAGGTGGGAAATTGGCACTAGTTTTCGGTACCGAACCTCCATTATGGATGTAATCCCAATAAGGTCAACCAGCTTCTGAATAATTTCTGAATGAGCCTAAAAATTAGATAATGGAATTATCAGAACAAAACCGTTCATATGTTAAACAGGATTATCAATGTCCACTGCAAATTACAGAATTTCCACCATTTGTAAAAGGCATAGAGGGAAACAAAAAGAAAACATAAATATAGTAACAATCACCAAAACCATAAAATAATAAAGCAGCACATATCAAAAGGAACTATTGACAAGAAATTTATAAAGTAGAGTAAACCAGTCCAACAGCAACTCCAATATGCATATTTTTATGTGACAAGTCATCAATGAAGATATGTAGGACTACAAATTACGAGTTCAGGAGACAACATATAGGGAACAATAAGTATTTATCAAAAATCCTACATGAGAATATCATCTCCAAGTGTTCATTCCCTTCTACACTTGTTTCCTTCATTTCTCCAACGATTAAGTATCCACTTAAATCATCAAAAGAAATTCCAAGTGTTTGTTTAATAGGTAGCACGAGTTCATACCCGCATGTGTACACGAATAGCTGTAATTACGCTGAATGAAAGATAAGATATACAAATGGAGAAGACAAATAAATGCAACTACATACATATAGAATATGAACATTAGAAAACTAATTTCATTGAGAAGAACAGTGGTAAACCAAGCATATAATTCATAAACAAAACAACAGACACATAATTCATAAAGAAAGAGTCCTTGACTTACTTGGATATAGTTCATAAACAGAACTGTCTTCCGCAACAACAGGCATATGACAACCTAGGCATACAAAATCAGATCATCAAGCACTGCAAAAAAAGAACTAGATACTGCCAGCTAGAAGATTGATAGCAATACATCAGTATTTCCACATCAAAAATGAAAAAGCCAATGGTTCTCCAAGTCTGCAAATTAAATATAAGCACACAAAATAGATTACCTTGCTAAAGTAACCAGCTAGAAGAGTACTATGAGAGCGATCAGGTTCTAGGAAGGAAAACAAGAAGTTCATCAACTGTAGCAAAAAACAAAGAAACCATCAATTCAAAATTGTAATCCAAAGAAATTGTAAAGGAAGCCAATCTTCTGTAACTTTTACCTCTTCATCCTCTACCAGTGCCTTAAGTATGATATCAACTTCGCAAGTGAAAATCTCGCATGCAATAAAAGGGAACCTAAGATCCACATCAAAAAATGATTATCCATAATGCCCATTTTCGCATATACGCATCATCCTAAAGGTCTGTCACCAGTTGTTTTGTATGTACTAGATAGCCCAAATATGATAAGGGAAAATTGGAAAATACACGGTCAAGGGAGCACCTACTTAAATGTTCGTCTTTTTTCTGCATCCTCGGGAGCTTCTTCCACAACATAGCGAAGAAGTTGCTCAACTTGAGCTCTTTCTCTCAAACTACAAAGGGATCATTTTAAAGAAGCATGAAATGAAGGACAAGTACAAACTTTTATTTTATTTACAAAATTTAGTGCAAACTACAAACTTTTATTTGATAAGATACTAACAAAAAGCAGAGGGAGATGGAGGGAGGGCACAGAGAGAGTTCAGAACAAAAAAGATGCTAATTGCAGCCTCCATCCAAGGGGGAGGAGCATAAGTCATACAAACGAACTCAAATCTCCATTCTGAATACAAAAAAGATGCTAATAGCATCCTCCATCCAAGGAAGAGAAGCATGAGTCATACAAACGAATGGGAGAAAACTGCATATTCTACGAAGAAGCATTCTATAAAAATAAAAATAAAAAATCATTAAATGTTCATGTTCTTAAGCAAAAAAGAAACAGATGTGGAATCCCTACAAATTGATAAGACGGCTATTTAGAGCTTTGCATTCCTGAATTATTTCATCTTCGTCGAGTAATTCCTCCAATGTAGGTGTCTCCTTATCCAAAATTGTCTCTATCTGCCATGAGCACACGGAAGATTTCAAATAAATTTATGAAAAAAATTATGAAATTCAAGAAGAAGGATCCCCTTATATTTATGCATTTCATCAAGAAATTGTACATGAGCTTCAATAAACAAGATATAACTCATAAAAACCAGAAATCCAATAACTCTTAGTACACATAAAGAAATACATCTCCAAAAAAACAATATGAACAATAAAAAAACATATGTATAAGAAACTATATAGATGTCTATAAGAGAAACCTACAAATGCATAAGACTAAATGTGTGTCTTTCTTTAGATATAGGTCAGTGGTAACTAAAAGAGTCTTTACTCATTCAATAAACCCCTTAGAAAAGTGGGTGGGTGGGTGTGATGCCCCATAAGGCAGGTATCAGTTCTGGCATAAAGTGGTGGTTTCTGAATACTGGTGGGCTGAAGGGAAATGGTTATCAGAATAAACCTAGATTTCCTCGTTTATAAGTCCTTGGAGAGAAAATATAGGAATTGCCCAAACTCTGCCACAATAAAGGAGCCAATAGAGGACCAAACTCCCGTCCGACAACTCGAAGCAGTCTTGTTCATAAGAATTTGCTGGAAGATTGTTAGCTATCATCAATCAATGTAATAATATCACGTCACCTTTTGTTTTGTAGGTACATCCAGGATTGGGAGCTCGAATCAATTAAGAAATATTACAAAACCTCCCAAGGTTATTTCTTAGTTCTTGAGTAGACTTCAGACCCAATTCACATTTTCCTCTTCTTACAAACACCTTTGAGGGAGTCGATGGGTCTTTCCCTAATAGCAATTGCTAAATTACATAAAAGCATCTCCTAAACACGAGAGCTCAATGATAATTCAAGATTTTGAATCCCGTGTTTTGCACTTAAACCCTTTACTTAGAAAAACATAACAGATAAAATTACCTTCTCCGCAGCAAATACAGTTCGTTAAATCACAATACGCACTATGAATAGAGCCACATGTACAAAAATTGCACTAAAGTACATATATTCACAAACAATAACTATATACACGAGCTCTAATATAATTCAAGATTTCATACCCCATAACATAATAGTAAAAAATAAACCTATTACAGGGTCAATAAATACAGCCACACATGTACAACAATGGCACTAAACTACATAAATTCATAAGCAGCACCTAAATATATGAGCACGATGACAATTCAAGATTTCATACCCTATAACATAACAGTTAAAATCAGCTTAGTGGCAAATACAGTTCAATATATCACTATATGGTCCATAAATACAACCACGTGTGTAAAACAATTGCACTAAACTATGTAAATTCATTAGGAACTCCTATAAACACGAGCTACATGATAATTCAAGAGTTAATCTCTGTGTCAAATACAGTTTAATAAATCAATCTACCCTCTATGAACAGAGACACGTGTACAACAATTGCACTAAACTACATAAATTCACGATCAACTCCTATATAGACGAGCTCATTGATAATTGAAGATTTCGTATTCCCATACCATAGTAGTTAAAAACCATCTTCTCAGGGGGCAAATATTATTTAATAAAATCAATAAATTACATAAATTCAACAGCAACTCCTAGTATACGAGCTCAATAATAAATCAAGATTTCGGTACCCAATCTTTACTTGACAAGTCATATGATTCAAAATTACTAAAAAAATATAAAGACTCGAAAATAAAATAATTCTTGACAGAGAGAGAGAGAGAGAGAGAGAGAGAACTAACCGGAGAGACCGTGGATAAACCAGTCATACTCCAAAACATCTTGAATTGAGCTATGAATTAAACACAAGAAGGAATTAACGATGATCGGATCTGCCAAAGCCTAAAAACGAAAACGAAAACGAAAACTTTGAGATTTTCAGCTGGAGTCGATTGATGAGAGAGAGAGAGAGAGAGAGACGATGAAATCAAATGGGCTCAATCGCGGTAGGGTGGGGATGTTTGCGATTGGAGAAAATAAAAAATTCACGAACGTTAATTTCTTTTTTATTACATAGTCTGTAATATACAATACAAGATAAAATAAGAGCATTCACACCGCATTTCTTAATTAATTTTTATATTTTATTTTTTTATAAATTTTTTCTATAAAATTGATTACAATAATTATATCATCTAATAAAATGAAAAAAAATATGAGTTTCCGAATTGTAATTAGGATTTCATAAATTTTTGCAAAAAAAATATTTTTTTAGTAAAGAGATTATGAATAATTTTCCTTTGAGGAATTTATTGTAGTGTTTCTAATTTTTTTTTTATAAATTTAAATATATAAAGTACTGTAGTGTCGCTTTTTTTAAAAAATTTCTTAAATGATAAGTCAAATAGAGAGAAATGATCACTTAGAAATACCGGTATAAATGCTATAAATTCTTTGATTGCGAAAAATAGTTTTTATTGGAAATCATTACTGAGGGTTTGATTTTCCCCTTGCCTGTTCGTTTGGGGCACCGAAGCATTCACTCAAAGCGGAAATAATTTTGTAAATGATAATTTTTTTTTTAGCATAAATATAGTGCACAATGCACATGTTCACTTTATTACAATTTAGTTATAGTTTATTGCTAGAAAATTCGAAAAAAATAAATTGTTGCTCCTTGCTACTTTAAATATCAAAGAAAACTATTTTCAATTAATATTGCGTTTTAGTTGTTGAATTATATTATAAGTTTTTTTTTCGAATTTTGGAATTACAAAACTATAATTTTCTTTGTTTATTTTTTCCCTTTTCCTAGATGGGAGAGTCCTTTCTATTATCGATAGTTTATTAATTTTTGGTGGATCCATTCTCACGTTTGCTGCAAAAGATAAGCGATTTTAATATTCAAAAGGTTTGTTATGTTTGTACATAACTACTATCGATACATAGGAAGGGTTATAGTATAAAATTATCTAAACAAAGTATTTTTACATATTTTTTACACTCATTTGGATGTAACCTTTGATGGCGATACATTGAATTGTTAATTAAGTCCTCGAATTAATTAATCATGCAAGAATTGTCGTTTTCCATAGCAAAAAAATCTCATGTTGAGTTAGTTTAGGACATTAAAGTTTTTTCAACCTCATCCAATATAGTAAAGGTAAACGTATATACAACTACAGTGCAAACTTTCGTACGCCGCTCGTTTCAAATTTTTAGACACTTGCACAAAACTCAATTTATTAAAGAGACATTATTTAACCAGCTAAAATATTTTAAATTGTTATCAATTTTACAAATTTGCCGAGGTTAAATATGGTGTGTGAATACAGAAGAATATAGAACACATTAAATATGAATAATTAAAAAAAATTGTACAATACTTATTTTTCGAATTGCATTATGTTTTTGGACATGGCAGAGTAGAAAGAATTGCTAAAATATATGTAGGGAGTGAGAAAAACATAATGGTGCTGCATGTGATTCCTTTTTAATAAAGTATCATAAGGACACGTGATAGAAAAAGTTTCACAAGAACTTTTTTATGTTAACAAAAGCAGGAACTCAATTATGTCTTAAAACAAAAAAAAAATAAAAAAAGAATACCACGATAAACCAGTTTCGGTATGTCACGCTATAAACAACCTAATTGCTAAAAAAGCACATGAATAACTGAACTCAGAAAACAAATTTTAATGTCAATTGAAAGCGTTACCATTGGACTAGCCTAGTAGCAAGAACCCCACGCCTATGGTACGAGGCCTCAGGTTTGACACCCCCCTCCCGTGGCACCAAAGTACCCAAAAAAAAGAAGGCATGGTACTAAGGTGCCAGCAACGGATATTCTAACAACTCACATTGAGAAGGCATGGTACCCATTGATCAATTATCCATTTTAAATTCATTTTTTAAAAAAGAAAAAGAAAACAGCTTGAAAAGTCACAACTTTCTTGCAAATAACAAGATGCGGAGACTGGATAAATGCGAGCACAATGCCACAAACGGCATAGCTACATTCTATGAACCTCTTATCAAAGAAAACACATGTTTATTCTGAATTTACAACACCCGAGGCACATTTTGCTAATACGGAAAAACACGACACACAAAAAGCTAAACAAAATGACCCTATTCATTGGATAATAATTGCATGTCAAACAAGAAATTAGCATTCACCAATCCAGGCCCAATTCTCTTGAACAGAAAAGATTATCGATGTAAATGATTAACGAGGCAGATGCATCGATGTAATACTGCATTTGAATCTTTGCCGAAGACTCTGTAAACAAGGTGAAAAGGCCTCATTAGCACAACAAACCAAATGGTGCAATAAGAAAACTATTTTGGGAAATAGTAACGGATAACATTTTCTCTGCAATGATCTTTTTTTTTTATATATATAGGCAAATACAATGTTTCAAACCCCACAAATAGTAAGAGTTAAATAGTAAATGTAGAATAATATTGGTAAATACTAAGATTATATTTGACCTCAATATATATACACACACATACACACACTAGATGTATCTGAATCAGATGGAATCCTTAAAGTGCATGCTCCTACACTTCTAAGACGCATGTTGAGAAGCATAAAACTAAAGTACCCACTACGAACCCGTTTTATGTTACATACCTCTTGAGTATTTCTGTTTTTCGTTCCAAGTGCAGCAAAAATTATATCACGATTGGAAAGACAACCAAAGGGAACCTTGAAGATGCCCTAAAACAATAGTGCTTAGTTTGAAGTGTTGCTTCCACTTTAGTTCCATATACCAAAAGGAGCGAACAAACCAAGTGACAAGTGAAATTTAAATGAAGATCTGTCTTAGGCACTTCAGTGAGCTCACTGTTAATACAATCCACATATAAAGCATAATTATTAGGGAAAGATGCATAGATTTGATATGAACTCACCATCTTCGTTGAGCTTTGCCAGTAACTGAGACTTTGTAGGAAGAGCATACATCCCTGCAGCAACAGCTTTTCTTATAGCCCATCCATGGTAAGGAGCAAATACCTGTGCATAAGCTGTTGAAGCTGGACTCTTCAAAGAATTTCCCCTACAAATCACAACAATGGCATAAATATGCATACATTGTAGAAAAGGTGAGAAATGATTAATAAACAACAATTTGAATATTTTTAGACCTCACAACCTTGTTAATTAATAGTAATTATTTCAATGTTAATAAATTGTTGAGTGTGTAATCTGTTCCTCTCACTCAAAACCCGACGTGAGACTTTCATATCACATGGCTCCTAAGTGATAAAACAAAAAAGGGCCTGTATGCCCAATCTATGCAAAGAAGGTGCTTTATCTAACAAAATCAGGATGCCCCTGCATAACTTACTGAAGTATTTGCCGTATGTGGGTTTTTCATTCCTCTGAGCCATTTTGCATGTGAAAATGAGCACAGAAAGAGATGGGAACGATATATGCTGCAATAGGGGTTTCTAAGAACTGGTATTCGATACTAACCCAATGAGAAACCAGAGGTTCCCTCCGATTCTCCATCTCCCCCTTCAAATTTCATGTGCACTTAGCAAAGGGGAATTGTGCTTTAAACCCAAATATATCTAAGCGCCATCTAAAGGACACTTGTTTCTCCAAGTGTCAGTCATATCCCAGAATCTAAAGAAGGGGGAAACTTTACAAAATATAAATTTACATGTGTCAGACACAAGTCAGAAGATTTTCCAAACACTACATTTTATTCGCCTCAATATTTGATACCAGTACATGCCACTTTTGTATTGTTTTTGCATCCAAGTAATTGAACCATTTTATCCACGTTTTGGTATGAAATTGAACTGGCAGTGTATGTTAGAATCAAGGATTAGTATCAGTTTACAGACCTCCTCCTCCTTTCACCAACGCAACCAACCGTTCAGCCAAACAAGTATGGAAACTCAAACTATAAAAAATAAACAAGCTCATACATTAATCAATAACATACAATTCAATTAAGGAAGAACCACCACATACTCTGAAGCTATAATCTGCTCAAACAATACCCTGACCATATCCAATCCACGTTTCACTCGCAAAAGGTTCCTTGTGTGACTCCCTGCTTTCCTCACACAATTCACCTCAATGTCCTCGTCAATCATCACCTTCAGATTCCCTATCGACTTTGATGCATCAACAAGATCGTGGACCTGTTGTTCAACCAATCAAGAAAGAAACAAGACCTCATCAAGCATATAGGGATCAGACATACAAGTGCGCCAGAAGACATAAGCTGGCTTGTCATCTCGAATGCCCATTCTAGCAAAATGCAACTACTAATTACTGCCCATTCTAGCAAAATGCAACCACTAATTCATTGAATGCCAACAAAACCTATCTGGACCATTAAAAAAAATTTAATAAAATATATAACAATGGGGCATTTGTGTTCGTAAAACTATGTTGGGTTGGTTTATGCTTCAGACTGTGCTATGGACTTGTAATCCATCCAGAAATTCAATCAATCAAATGATTAATCTGTCTAAAGCGGTAGGTTGGGCTATAAGTCCAAAATCCAATCTTCGCATTTAATCAATTATATCCAAATAAATATTTTACAAACTATAATTTTAGTAAGTGGAAGAACAGTTTGGACTAAAGTCACTCCCGCTGGCGCCCTAAATCCGTCCTTGCCCGGGATTAAACCAACTGGAACCTTTCCGCTAAATAAATATTTTACAAACTATAAATTTTCGTCAATATTTTTTGAGAATTAGTGATATCTCAAAAAAATTGAAATTGCCCGTTAGACTTCGCATCAAAATGGTGCGAACCGATTTGTATCAATGCTCCTCCCATTTTAAAAAATAAACCGATATCATATATTTTAATATAATTTTTTAATTTGTTGATATAACCACTGCAATATACTAATATTTATCCGCTTAATAATTTTTTTAAGAAGTTGATCACCCATTTTTTTTATTACTGGCTCCGCCTCTGTATCTAAATACGACTTCCAAGTGTATGTAAGCATATAATGAACAAAATTACGAGATCACCTTAGCAACATAGTCCATTTCGGCGAACTTGAAGGCGATTCCGAGACATCCAAAGAGAGGGGAGACGAGAGAGCATGCGTTGGAGAACGGCGCGAGTTCCACGTCATCGGAGGAGTTGACGGCGGTCGCGAGGTCCTTGAAAGCCTCGGCTATTTTCCTCAATGGTTTATGATCTGAACTGTTCGCCATCTCCGATTACTTCTCTCTCTCTCCCTCTCCAAGTTCAACGTTGATGAGAAGAACACGGAGGCAATAAAAAGAAGCGTGAATTACACTTTGCCCACATTAGGTTTCTGAATATTTTTCATAAAACCCTGAGATATCTGAAACTATACTTTTCCCCAACGGACATTGCAAGTTTAAATTTCATGTGGATGCTACGCCAGGGATATTTCGATAATTTTAAGGGAAAATTATGACTCCGAAACTTAATTTTGGGGGTAAATTGCAATCAATATATAAACCTCATAGAGGGATAGTGGAATTTCAGGAATATTAAACGACAATCTGAAATTGTCAGAAACTTCGTGGGGGCAAAAGTGTAATTTATCCTAAAAAGAAAGTGAGCTATGCCGTGTGGCGACCGCTGTTGCAGGAATCGGATCCGTTGCGATGGTTTTGAACCCCTTTGAATATATTCTCCTGTACTTTAGCAGCTTGTGTACACTTTTTCTTTTTTTTTTTCTTTTCTGAGTGTAACGTGCCATTCAAGTGATAGATACAAATTTATACTAAATTACATTATAATTTGAAGCAATAATTTTCAAAATTTAAGTATGTTGTTGGCTATATGTACAACTACTATAATGTAACATGATTTCTATTTAATTCAAAAAAAAAAAAAAATACATGATTATTTGTTGTACAAAATCATGTCTTGATCAATCATAATCTTTTAATTTTTTATCTCTTATTTATGGCTAGCAATCAGCCGAGCTGCTCCAGCTTGATTCAATAAATACTTGATTCAAGTGTCAATGATCTAAGCTCGATAATATTATTAAGTCGAGCTCAAATATATACAGTAACTCAACTCGTTGAACTAACGACATGTTTGAAATAAATAAATATATAATATTATACATATATTTAAGGTCGAGTTCATTTTGTGCCCTATTCTTTAGGGCTCATTTCAATTTGCCCCCTATTTTTTTATTGTTTTCAATTTATCCCATATAACTTTATTCTCGATTCAATTTTTGCCATCTCCTTTCGATATACCCCTTATAATTTTAGTCTTTTTCCCATTTACCCTATGTTTTTTTCCCATTTCAATTTACTCCTATAATTATAAAAAAAAAATTATAATATAATAATAAGCGACTGAAATAACAAATATAATTTCTTGAAAGTATTTTGATGGGAAAATGGATCATTTACATGTCGTATATCCCTTTTAATGTATTTTTTAAATATATTATTTAGTCAATTTACCTAAATAATTTAACATTTATGATAAGTTAAAAATATGCTCTAAATGGATCAATTGTCCCTAGCTAATCCCATACCAATTTTTTTAAAGAAATGACGGGCTATTATTTCAATATGATATCTATAATTAAAGTTAAATTTATTAATGATAGGAGTAAATTGAGACGGGACAAAAAAGCAAATTTAAAGATATGGGACAAATTGAAACGAGATTAAAACTATAGGGGCCAAATTAAAACAAGTGAATGGATAGGAGGCAAATTGAAGCGAACCTCAAAGGGTGGGGGGCAAAATGAACTTTGCCCTTTATTTTTATGTAACCTGTCTATAGTTTATTTTAGTGATATTTTCCTTGGTAAGTAATAATCAATGTCTACAATAATAATGCATATAATAAAAATAATATACAAGACAGAGATAAAACAAAAAGAAATAGAAAAATAGCATAATGTGAGTGAGGCGCTCCACCTTAGCTCAAGGTGCTCGCTTAGGCATGCCTTAGGAATGTGGCTCGCCTAGATCCATATGAGGTGCCTTGGCCTCACCTGGCCTCGCCCGAGAGCCTAGGTGAGAGCCTGGAGAGTTTTTAATAACACTGATTTACAGTTTACTTTTCGGACCATTATCACTTGATTTCTTTAGAGGTTTGTTTCCATTTGAACATATTCTCTTTGTAATTAATATGTTATGGTTCGTTTGTTTGTCATGTTGAATATGTAATCAGTCCTGCGACGTACTATTGTCTAGTTCTTTCTGCCTTTCCTTTGTTTTATTTGTTTTTTTTTTAATAAGTAAACGTGAATAATTTTCTCCTTGGAATTGTATTCACTAGAGCAGCCAAAATTGCCATCTCTCCATCATGTTTTGCTGCAATATTTAAAATGTGTTGCAGTATATTAAGCATTTTACTTACAAGATGGCGAAATCTGGTTGGAATGTCGTTGTCAGCAATCATCGAGGTTTAGGGGGAGTATCGCTTACTGTAAGTGCTAACATTTATTATGGATACGCTATTTTTTTTATTGCTTGTTCGAGTGTGTGAACTACTTACTTTTTACTTGAAATCAAATCTTGTCTGAACAATTATCTGCTTTATCTGTGATGACATATATTTGTCTTCCTTATTATATCATTCATAGGGTTCTATCTATCCTAATAAATACACAGGGTAGAGAACATTTGCGATTTTCTTTTCATGTACTTAAGATGTGCTCCCATTTTAGGTTGTGGAAATAGAATGCAGTTTTTGTAGTAAATAAGCTATGCACATTACTAACTACTGGTCTTTTTGTTGTTATAAATTATGGTAGTCTGATTGCTGCTATAATGCTGGGTGGACAGAGGATCTACGCAAAGTGGTTGACCATGTTCACTGTCAATATCCAGAAGCTCTTCTATTTGTTGCTGGATGTAGCCTTGGTGCCAATGTTGTGGTAATCAATTTCACATACTTGTGATAACTTCTCTTTTTGGCTTTTTTTCCAGCTTTTTTGAACCTTCTTGTCATTATTTTCCATAAAACCTTAAATTTTCGACATTGTGAATTTGAAATAATTCGTTCCTTTGATAGAAGTAGCCAAGCAGTTAGCAGGCATGAAAAAAGATTTTTGACAGTTCAGAACCTTGTAATTATCTCCTGCTGCTCTCTGGGACTAGATTTTGTTTTCAAAACCACATTTGTGTTAGACATTGAGCTTGGCACTGAAACTAAAAGCGCTTCATCATATATACTTGATGGTGGCCATATCAACCCATTTTGATTATTTTTATGTGACTACATTGTTGCAAACCCTCATTTGAAGCACCTTCTCAAAATTCTAATAGTAAATCCATATGCCATCATGGTTAGCTTTTGTTCTTTAATTTGATATGACTGATCACAAATTTCAGTCCAACTGGCTTCTGTGCTCATGTCTCTCTCTCTATGAATTTTGCCCTATACTGGGATTGGCATCTTGATTACGCAAATTACGAATAAGGGTTTTCCACTTATCATCGATTGCTTAAGAATGTTTGCACTATTTTTCGTCACAAAAGATATTTGCACGTTTTAGATTTTCCACAATAGTGTTTGTGGTATTAACCGGAAAACCTCAATCCACCAAGTAATTTTTTTACATTCCCGAAAGATAAGGATTCATTACCCGTTTCTGAGAGCTGAGGAGATACGGTGGCAGAAAAGACTGCTTATGCCCTTAACAAATTTTTAGATATTAGCCCTGATTTTTGTTTCTTGAACCTGCTTTCCTTGACATTATGTTTTGAGAAATCAGTGCAGTTCAATTACGATGGTGCTTTATTTGGTGCAAGCCCAACGACCAGACTTGAAACTGAATATGACCAGTCGTAGTTTAAGGGATAGGATAAGCTTTAGGCTGATAAAGCTATGCCTACCAGTCTTCAGTAGAATTTGTTGATGCTTTTTCTTTATACTTTATCAAAGGTCTTTGTTTAATCTCCTCATTTATCTGTATTATTCTTTTTCAGGTAAAATATGTAGGAGAAGATGGGATTAATACGCCAATTGCGGGGGCTGCAGCTATCTGTTGTCCTTGGGATCTCTTGGTTGGTACTTTGGTTCATATGATGTGTCTTCTAGTGTCTCCACACGAGAAGTTCTCTTTTTAACGTCGTTATAATTCTAATTTTCTTTTTCCTCAAAATTTTGTGCTTGCTAATTCTTTATGCTCGATATAATAAATCTACATTGAAGGCAACAATTCTTTGTGCTAAGTATGAGAGGACTGTTATTGTCTGCTCTCTAACTTGATTAGCCTTTTTGTTCTTTTGAATGTGTTCTGTACTTTCTTGTTCAGTTTGCGATTTCTTCTCATTTCTGTACCATCATAGTTTTTGATAAAGAACCTGCCTGTTATAATGGCAATAGGGCTCTCCTAAAAATTGCAGCTGTATTTGATTTTAGTTGCGATTCTTTTTAGTACTGTAACAGGGCTTTGCTTATTATTTTTATTTGTATTGCGAGTGCAATCATTGGCAATGGAAATTTGTGATAGTTACTGATGGCTGCTACTATTGCTTTTATCAACTTATTAGAGTTTGATATCCATTCTAAGCTGTATTTCTTCTTCTGTTGTCTTCATCTTACAGTTATGTGACAGGTTTCTTAATCGTAAGCCCGTGCAGCAGTTCTACAATAAAGCTCTAGTGATCGGTCTTAAAGATTATGCTCAGCTGTATGTTCCCATCGCCTTATTTTCATTTTTTCATCATTTAAATTTTGTTTAGCAGCTGTTATTTCTGTTTTCTTATCCACTAAATCATTTGATAGTTCTCATAGTTCCACATTTCTATCTTTTATCGTCATTTATCTAGATCTCAAAAAATAGCATGTGTGTATACATAATCCTAAATATTTAAATTTTTTGTAGGCACCAGACTGTTATATCCCGTGTTGTTGATTGGGAAGGCATTGGTAAGGTGATTCTCCTACTTTTAGAAAAATAATAAATTTAAAAGGTGAATTTCCTGATATGATTTGCCTCTAGAAAGTGAAACGAGCAGAAAAAAAAAGGCAACCATAATGATTCCAAACATTATCCAAAATGTTAAGTGGGATGCAATTGGGTTTTGCGTTGATTTACTTCCACAGTACTTGGCCATCGGGCGAGGTGTATTTCTTTTTTATTTTTAATTTTTTTCCCTTTCTTTTTCTTTTTCTTTTTTTTTTCCCTGGGGTGTGAATGGGTATGTTTGGTGCTCTTTTGTTACTGCTTAGTTAATAAGGCTTTACTTTACGTGTAATTCATTTCCGCATCGTGTAGTTAGCGTGTTTGACTCACTATGTAGGAAATAGGGCAACCAACGTGTAGTAAAAAGATAATTCAGTATCTATTTTTATTCTCCCTAAAGTTTAGGCTTTTGATTCAGATTGTTACAGAACCATAAAATCATATCTGCTGTCGTGTGGCTTATCACAAGACACATGATCCCATCTCCCAATTATTTGTCATCCGGGTTCTCTGAAGATAGTTTTTATTTTTGTCATGTGTGAATACGAATGTACACCGGGGCGAGTTTCTCTAGTGACCAATTATCAGGAGTTATATTATCCTTTGGTGGCCTTTCTCTTTGTTAAAGTTTTGTGCAGTGAGTTGGGACATTCATTGCTTACGCATATATGAAACAAGTTTGTGTTCTAAATGATATAAACATATTCTTCTGTTTCATAGTCTGCACTGTTTAGACAACTTTTATATGTCGTAATCAAGATACATAAATATACCATCTCCTAATTTATTTTTGCATTGTGATGACAGTCCCGTGTTCTTCGAGACTTTGACAATCACGTAACTCGAGTGGCTGCTAAGTTTGAGGTAATATTTTTTGAGTCCATCATTCTATTCATCGTTCATTTTCTAACATTATTATCTTGTCCTTCAGACGGTGGATGCATATTACAGACGGTGTAGCAGTTGTAATTATGTGGGGCATGTTATGGTCCCACTTCTCTGCATCAGTGCAATAGATGACCCTGTTTGTACGGGTGAAGCTATCCCTTTCGATGAATGCAGGTATTTTTTTCCTGATACATGAAGAACGCAAGTATGCAATACACTGTTTTGCTCCGTTTTTTTTATGCTATTCAATAAAATATTATGTACGGACATGGTTGTCAATATCGGTGATATACGATACGCATCGATTCACAGCCTCTCAGTGTGTATCGGAGAGGTGCATCGGAAATTTTTAAAAATCGTACGATACAGAAGATGAATCGAACGATATAGATATGTATCATGTCGGGAACAATAAAACGATATTTTTAATTATTTCGCAACTAAAATATTTAAAGGAAATTAACTAAATAAGGAAGGTTAAACGTGCATGTCTTATGCAATCATAACATACATACCTTAATTTGTTCAATTAACTCATATTTTGAAAAGTCCTCACTTTTTTCCTAAAAAAGTTGCGAGAAGGTTTCTCTCTATTCTGTGCGAATGTGGTTTGTGTATAAATATGTGTGTATCATGTATGTATGTAATTATATAAGTAATAAGTTATATAAATCAGTGTATGTGTATAATGTATTTATATAATATATATATAAGTTATACTATTAAGTATATATATATATATATAATATAAAGTATATAACTAATGTAGATATATATTATATAATAAAATATTCTATCGAGTATGCATAATTAGTATTCTATATATATAATTATACAAGTAATACAGAATAAAGTATATAA